>JAAIXI010000248.1:6090926-6320445 GCA_013403645.1 Heliconius nattereri | reverse complement strand
ATATATATATATATATATATATATATATATATATATATATATATTTATTTATATATATATATATTTTTATCGGTTCTACGATTTATCTTAAAAGTACCTAATTATTAAAAAAACTTTTTACCACGATTTAGCGGATTGCATATTTTTATTAAAGATACTTAACGTGTCCTACGAAAAACAGTTTTATTTACCTACAGTTATTTATATCCGCACTGGGTGGATTTCGTTTATTTTTTTTAAATCTATTATTTAAAATGTTTTTATTTAACTTATAGATATTTTTGCTTCTTAGGAGAGTAAGTAGAATGAACCTAGTGTGAATATACTCTGTTCTTCATTACTAAAAATCACAATTATCTCCAGGTTGCCTTTAATACGTATAAACGTGTTTTATATAAATTTCAATTGCAAAAGTTCCAAGCTTTCGTCGTTTTGTTTTAAAATGTTTGCATTTAGCATTTACATTTCTAGCCACGCTCACTATGAGTCCCTTGAGAGATTTTTCTTGTGAGAAAATTGTTGTTTCCGGTCACGTGTGGGGGGGTCACATTTCTGTGTTTGTAGCAAATTCACTTGGAAATTACGGCTTAGGATATTTTGTGATAAAATATAAAGTTACTTTTTATTACATGTAATATAAAAGTCTTGTCTTCTCTAAGCATTGGTAAAAAAACAATATCATATTATAATATAATTAAAAAGTCTAAGCTACCCCACTCAATACGTTATATTTTGCATATTGGACAGAACGTGAACAAGTTATCCAGTGTCTTAATTATAGATATCCCTAGTCTAGGTTAGGCATGAAAGTGTTAAGCGTTAAATTTCCTTTTACTGAAAAAATATTAACAAACAAAATAACTAATGCCACGTTCAAATTATAAAAACAGAAATCATATACGTAAGTGTCATGTATCAATCATAGCTTCACATATAAATTTACTAAACGTAAGGAATTCAAACACTTAATCCAAATATTTGACGATAGCGTCAAATCTACTATTACGTAGCAGTAGGTACAACAAATAATTGAATTAATACAGTTCAAATGAAAGAATTGCTGGAATTTTTATCTCAACGAGGAGAATTCCAGCTTGTTTCCGTTCTGAAATTCAGGCACGAACAAAAGTATCTGTATTTTACAACAGTTTCATTTGAAACAATGCTTAAATTGAATATGCTTAGTTTTTATCTCGACAAGCCTTTTCAGTATTTGTATTAAAGTAGCTCAAGCTTTTATTTGGTAGAGTTCTATCAGAAAATCAGGTTTGAAAAGTTTCGTAAGCTTTATTGTTATACAATAAAGTAATTAAAATTATTTTTTTATTGTATTAAGTGGCGAAAGAAAACGAAAATGTAGAGAATTTAAGGTTTATGTTATTATTTTACATTTTAGTGTGTTTTAACGTGAAACAAATACATAAGAGGATAATAATGTATTATATTTTGAAACAATTACTAAATTCTTTTTTTTTTCATGCAAGCATATGACATTAAGTCAGCTACAATATCCATATGCAAAGTATAAAACAGTTGATTTGTTTTTCTTTTAAATATGGCTCATACCTAAATATAGCATAATTCTTACTCTTGCAATTTCATCCTCCAAAATCCTTTAATAGTAAAGAAGATTCAAGAAAATCTACTTAGCTGCGCAAAATGCTAGCGAAGTTTCGTAACTGCATCATAAATACTATGTCTCTATCATCTTCACTTTTGAAAGTCTAACATTATTTAAATTTAATGGTTTTCTCGCCAGTTATCGTAGAAGCAAGTCACGTGAGTATAGCTTGTTCAAGCCTTAGCCATTAGCAAGCGTAATATATTTTATGTAAAATTTCTTTTGGGTTATTGTTGAAAATAATAGTAAAGTAATTTTTAAAGTAAATTTACATGTACAAATTTGAATTTATAAATTTTAAAGCTTAGGTCCATACGTCTTTCCTCATAGCACGGAATGTAGGAAAAACTTATATCATTATTTTTATTATTTAGACATACCATTCTCAACTTTTTTTGAGAATTTTTTTTTGTTACCGAAACGATCGAAACGAACCTACAATCGCGTCTACAATCGTACGCTTTTGTATAACATTTAAATAGTATTATTCTAACATTACAAATGTTTTCATAATTTTTCACCAATAATCCAGTCAATCAGGGATTTGAATGATTTATTGCCGAGCGGATTATGGCGGCTCATTTTGTTTGTGGAAGGAGAGAAATGTTTTCAAGGGATGAATTGGTGAACTTGTCTATTCTATGTCGTTTTAAAAGTAGATGGAATTCTTGATACTTTGAAAAATTTAACAAAAATACTCTTTTAGACTCCATACATTCTCTATACAGTTTATTATAAAGGTTTTATGTTAATTCAAGGGTCAAATACTTTTGTTGTAGTCAATAGCTGTGTCTAAATATATACAATATATATAAAAAACAGTACATATTGAAAAGAAAACAGATTTGCAAACAAGCTAACATAAATGTTTAGATAAAAATGTTGTTAATTAAATAGAACACAAAAAAAAGAAGGAAATTTAAATACTTCTACGTCATCTAAATAATACGAACAAATCGAAATATCAAAAACTTATGAAATCCTCATCAAAATTGGGTCAATATCGGTATAACGTTTAAGTAATAACATGATTTGGGTCGACGGTAACAAAATGAAGTCACGCACGCCCTTGTAGAGACAGCGGATCAATTTCGTATGATCGATGGTCTTTTCATACGTATGTACTTGTAATTGTGATAAATTACTGGAAATTATTCTTATTAATGCCTACTCAGGGGAAGGAATATATTTAAATTTTTATTATTTTATTAGTTTTTGATGATTGTAGGTTCGATGCGAACTCGGGGGATGATCGTATTTATATTATTTTCATTTACGAACTCTGCACTGGTAAGTAAAGTTGAGCAAGCATTGAGTTCTGCTACTCAAGCAACCCCCAAACAATTGATACACTCTCTGTCTTTATTTGAAAATATGTAATTTTTAAGTTATCAAAATATTTAAAATGAAATGTATGTTATTTCGTTACAGGTATGTCAACATATTGTACTAGACTCAGCCAACGTATGTATAAGTGTGTGTGTACAATTTTTTTTACTATGTAGCCTAATCGGTTAAAAAAAAATTAAAAACGTATTAAATATTACGATCATTCCGGGACGCGAATCTGCGTCTCTTAAAAACTATCGAAGTGCTTGTCGCCAATTAAGCTATTCGTTTTTGTCGAGCAACGCCAAAATTGCTATAAGTTTATTAACATTTATTTTTATTATTAGCAGAGATAAGAGATCAGGAGATTTTTGCAAATTTCCACTATCCAAAGATTATTCAGAAGAAAGATATGCCTTTTTTCAATATCAAACGTATATAAACTTGAAATTTCCGCTAAAATAAAATAATTGAGCAATATAGAATTCCGCCAAAATAAAATATTGACATTAAAGAGACTTTATATATATATGAGACCCGTTATAACGCAGGACTGTAAACAAGATAGTTTGTGGGTTCAATTAACACTTGAAGAAATTAAATCGCTCGCTCTATTATGAGGAAATGTGCGGCGTCTAGTTCAGCCACTTAACACGCAGAGCTTCCAAAATTCAGCGAAAAAAAAGAATGTGTTTTAACGAAATATGGCTAAATACATGGGTGTGGGGCATGAAAGTCACTATAATTAATATTTATGTGTATTTTTTACATTATAAACGAGACGACGAATTAAATTTAATTATAATTGCTTCACGAAATTCAAAACGGTCGTAATCATTTTGAGACACGCATAATAAATTATCACATACTTAGTTCAAGTATTTATTTTATAAATACATAGGGTGTTCATAAATAAATAATAAAATTTACCTTGGGTATTTTTTCTTAGTATTCACATTGCGCTTAATCTTACTGGAAATAAAAATAATTTATCATTATTACATTATCTTTTCTCTGAGTGGGTATTGAACTCTCAACCATTAAGCTCACTCAGAAGCTGTCGCACTACGCTACGATGCTACGACTAAAATTCATTTCTAAGAATAGAAAGTTACATAATAATATTTTAAATCCAACCTGTCAATGGGTAGCGGAAATAAATTGAGCAAAAACTCTCTAATTTCCCAGCGGAAGGAAATAGCGGCTCCAGTTACAGTTGAAATGAAAAATTTGAGAAGTCTCCTTTGATTTGGAAATAGGAATAATGAAATTGATTGGAAATTCGATATAAATTTTGTTATTTATTAGCTACTGTGTTGTATGTTAATATATTAATTTTGTCGCTTGTATAAGTGTTAGTTGGGCGGAAAATGAGAAATGAAGTGCTTTACACAAGGTTCACTTTTGATCTACTGATTACTGATTGCTAAGCCGATGCCGGGTTTGATAAAATACATAATTTTTTGAATAATTATTATTCTATAAATCTTTACTATGTATGAGTGTCAAAAAATATATTAAGTAACATATAAATATTACATCATTAGTTCAGAAATTAATAGTTTCAGCTTACTTCATGCAAATGTACCAGTATTAAAGAGTCCCAAGTTTCTTGTAACAGATTTTCACGTGGAACCTAACGAGTTGTTACATTGTAGGAAATTTTTCATCGTGCTCGAGTTAAGGAAATGCAAAAAAAGGCTTTAGTTGAAAAGTTTGGTCTTCCTCTTACTGCGTCGTATTACTTCTGAATATTAGAGTACGCTGTTTATTACATCACGTGCTTCACGGTGGTATAGTAAAAGACTGTAATCGTAATAGCTGTAGGTTCGAGTCTCGCTCTGGCGTTTTAAATATTTTATTTATTAAATAAAAAAAATTGATAAGTTAAAATAAGAAATTAAATTTCGCTATTGTTCCATTCTTTTTATATTGCTATTATAGCAAGATGCTGAGAAGTGAGTAAACTATTGTAAAATATTTGTAGATAATTAAAAAAGTATTATTTAAATATAAACTGATAAAATTGTATAATTTTTAAATTGTGCTATTGAATATATATGTTTCAAATTAGATATAATATGGAATATTAAAAAATTCTTAATCATTAAAAATTTATAAGGTTTTCATTAAAAAGCAAGCAAGAAGAGTTTATTAAAGATGAACTAAAAGTTTTGATGTCCAATTCACTATTTTGGCGTCGTTGCTGGCTATTCTAAATGTAGTAAATACATAAAGAATAGCTAACAAGGACGTTGGAATATTCAACATTTCAAGAACAAGGATTAAAGGAAGAAAATAAATATAATAAAATACAATTAGTCAGTTAGTTTATTATTATCATTTAAGTCAGTCAATTGTCGTGTAAGGTATTTAGTTGCAGCACAGTTACAGTACACAGCAAGGCAGAAGGAATCTAGTATTAAGATACGTCGTTCCCACTTTCCGGCGAATTTTGGAGGCATTACGTGTTGATTGGCGGAACTCAACACCGCGCTTGGCCTCGACACCAGAGCGAAGAAATGGAAATATAAATTTAAATAAAGATTTCATTTCATCTAGTGGGGATCGAATCTACAACTAGTCAATTTTACAGTCACACTTGCCTCTGTGCCACGACTAGCTTTACTCAAATTGGAACTTGTACTTAGACAAAATTGTTAAATAAGGCAAATTTTAAGGAAGGAAGAAGAAATTGCCGATAATGGGGAATCAGAAGTTAATCAAAATTTTAGCATCGTTGCTGGCTATCCCAAATGTACAAAGTACATTAAGGATAACCAGCAATAATACTGAAAGGTTCTACGTTTGATAAAGAAAAGAAAAATAAATGGAAAAAAGAAAATCAGTGAGCCTGAGCATCTGTTAGATCTGTCAGTCATAATGGTTATTTAATTGGTCAATCTGTTAGTTTGAAAATAATAACTGTAGTATAATAATGCTAGTTATTTACTTTAAATATATTATTTCATGATTTACCTTTTACAGTGTAAAAGTGTGTAAGTATCATAATATCTCGCTCATTATTATTGTTTTAAATGTCATTTTGCTACTTACACCTAGTACTAAAATAATTCATTACTATTATTAGCTAGGAAAGCAATATTTATGATAAAATTTTATGTAACATGAAAATTATTTAATAATGTCGTAGTACAATTTTACGTTCTAATCCCTCATATCGCAGGATAGACACTCAACAAGGACTCTGTCTCTCTCAATCTCACTACGGCGGAGAAATGAATATAATTCGTTCCTCAGCCGAGGATTGAACCTATAACCATCGTGTTCATTTGCAATCCCACTGCAAAAAAGACCGTGACAACATTCTCTAATATCCAAAAATAATATGACACATGCAGAAGAAGCACTAACCTTTCAACTAAAGCGTTTTATAGTCCCTGAACTCGAGCATGATGAAAAATTTTAAACATCTCGTTAGGTTTCAAGCGACAATCTGCTAAAAGAAACTCCAAAGTCTTTAATACTGGTACATTTGCTTGAAATACGTTGAAACTATTTATTTTGAAGTAGTTCTGTACTATTTATGTTTATTCTTTGTATAACTATCGTTTTTTGTATATCATATGTTTACTTGATGCTAATGATTGCTTTAGGAATTTATATATTCATCACGCAATGCCCCCCGAATTCGGCGAAAAGTGGGGTACGAAGTGTTTTAGCACTAGATTCCCTCTGCCTACCCTGATGTCTGCGGAATACAGCGTGAAGCTTATTTTATAGAATGGATCGATTCCCACTCAAGAAAATGAAATATCTATTTAAATTTATATTTTAATTTCTTCGCTCTAGTGTCGAGGCAAAGCGCTGCGTTGAGGTCCGCCACTCTACACGCAGAATTTGCCTACCCTGCTAAGTGCGGGATACAGGTGAAGTTAATTTTTTTTCAATGGTACTTTATTACCAAAATTTTACATTACATAATCGTTAAACTAATAGTTTCCACCTTTCTAACTTATGTACTTTTAAACGTTTTACGAGCTCGTTCCAACCGATTCATTATTACGTCAAGTTTACGTTCACTTTAGGAAACGAGGCGACATTGTTCTTTACGACACTTTTTGTTCGAACAATGTAATGTAAGTTAAAACTAAGTACACATTACTTTGTATAAATATTAAACTCAATATTAGCTTTTGCTAGCTTTTGTTCGCATTGAATTGTATTTAGTTCTCTTTTTCTGTGTAAGTGAGATTCCCTCTCGTTACCTTGCTGTGTGCGTGATACAGCGTGAAGCTGAAAAATAATACAAGATATTATTTCAGTTTCACGATTTATCCCGCATAGTGGGATATCCCACTAAACATAAATTAATCTCCAAAACACTAAAAATACAAAAAAAAAACATAATTTTATTATAAAAAATATTTTGTTATTATAATAAGGCGAAACCAATAAAACTTTGTTAAGAACTAATAAGGGAAGCCAACTAAAGCTACCAAGCACTTAAACAAACGGTTTTGGACTAATTTATCAAGACACAGAGGAGGAACTACTTAGCATTACATGGATTTACGGTGCCCACCAAGCTGCAGAGTGAGGAGTTCAGACCAGTGCATGACACTCACGACCGAAGTGGTGATACAAGGTTATAGTCATTATCAATTAGAAATGATGATTTCTGATTATATAAGAAAAAAATGTCTTTGATGGAAGATGAAAAGAACATAAAAATTTTGGCGTCGTTGCTGGCTATTCTAAGTGTAGACAATACATTGAGGATAGCCAACAAGGGTGTTGGAATATTCGACATTTCGAGACCTAGTAACATACGAGTAGCATCGAAAGAGAACAAAAACAAAATATTAGTCATTCAGTCAGTTTATGAATTACTTATATGTACCAATTAATTTTTAACATATATCTCATCAAGAAGAAAGAAATTATCGTTGGTGGGAGATTGAAAGAAAATTATAATTTTAGCGTCATTGCTGGCTATCCCAAATGTTTTAAGAAAACATTAAGGATAACCAGCAAGGATGTTGAAATATTCACCGTTTCAAGAACGCGATGGGGTTACACTCAGACTAGTATTCATTTATCTGTATTATATTTGGTATTTATGTTTGTTGATGTGTATTTTTTTAATCAATTTAGACCCATACTCAAACTAGCAGTAAATAAAAGGTAAATAAGTTTTTTAGGTAATAATTGATAGATATCGATGTAAAAAATTTTTTTTTTTATTTAAATATTAAAAAATGCCGTCCTTAAATGGGGCCAACGGGCACATGTAGAATGTAAATTTTCGAAACTATTTTTGCAACACGAAATGTTTTGTAACACTTTTTACACTATCAACGCGTTTTTTTATGGCTCATTGCACGTCTCAGTTGCTAGCAAAATTTTTGGGAGTAGTGGTCTACCCCGTGGTGCTGCAGACTTGGTACTGCAGAAGCTGCTGGTCGCATAAATACGTTGATGTTTTCGTCTCTTAAATCGTCACGAGTGATGTAACGAAAAAATCAAGCTAATCTATCCTGTTTATATTGGTTAGCAAGTGCAGGTGCCGCAAATTTGCAACAGCAAGATCCTATGTATCCTATCCTATGTGTGGATAAAACCCACCACTATTTTTTGCCACGTACAGCATTGCTATATAGGTAAAAAGATTGATCAGCCTAATCAACCCCGCCCATGCCACACTGTCAAACCTTCGCACTAATCAAATTTGGCTAACTTGTTAAAAGCAGTAATCAAAATCGGCTCGGTTTTCTTTTCATATCCTTTACTGCTGAGTTACATCTTTTAACAATTCTTAAATTTCTCAAGACGACCTTGGATATAAGTCGAAGTTGGATCACTTTTAAACCAACGGGGTTGCTCAAGATTACGATTCCTCTACGTCTCTTAGCAAAAGGTTGATAATTGCCACTGTCTCATTTTTTATTGCTTCTATTAGTAAACAGGCACATTAGCAGTGCTTCGTATATTGTTATCATCTCCTTCTTTGTCGATTACCACACCTGGTTCTAGACGCAGTGCAACTAAATATGCCTCTCCAAAGTCTTTTTCTTCAATAACTACAACTGCGATTGCTTCTTTAAGACCCTTATACGACCGCTAAATATCCTACAAGTCATTATGAACTTTGGCTGGATATATTACATAGAATACTAAGTACTTAAGTTTGTTTTGTACCAAAACAAATGTATTTAGAAGAAAAAGTTAAAAATAAAAATACTTATATTTTGCCTCCACAGATTTCGTGAAACAGCTTTGCAAAAGGCACGAAATGAACGATTTTTAGTGTAGTAAATATTACAAAAATTTTTTGCTAACTTATTTGTTTAAATTAACTTATTTATAAGTAATATTTATTTGATTATATGATATTTCAGCTTTTAGTATAATAAACTTAGAATTAAGTTATTTTTATAGCTTCACTCAGTATTACAAGATAAGCAGAGGGATTATCTTAAAAATTGAGTGATGCGTGGATTACGCAGCGTCTTAACACTAGGTTCCCTCGGCCTACGTGCATGAAGCTGCAAAGTTACAAAATATTTTTTGCCAAAAAATAAAAATTATATCTTATAAGATGACATATGCATTAGAATATAATAAATATCTTATAACATTTTGTTTCATATTCAAAATGTTACTATTTTGACAGGTACACTGAGGCAATGAAAAAACATTTTTTTTAATTATAATATTGTATAGTATTATATTTTGTACTTGTTGACAATTACCTGAGTCTTTAGCTTCATCTAGTCTAATATATTTCTGCTATTTCTTTGTAATGAAAAGATAAAAATAATAGTCATCTTTTGCTATTTTTAATCAAAGAAAATTGAAAAGGTATCCAAAAATTTGCCGTAAATGTTATTTGAAATTGTAGTGGAAAGCGTCTCAAGACTTTATTTTTTTTTTACATTTTTTTCTGGACTCGTAAAACGTAGTAGTAATTTGGGTTAATCCGGGCTTTTGGGTCGAACTTTCATTCTGTATGGAAATTGAACGTCTTCATAGAGTAGACTTCAGATGAGAAATTACTTTAAGAATCATGGGCAATTACGCATTTCAATATTTAAGAGATTACATCATATTCAATTTAAAGGATTTAAATATTTATATCTTTTCTGACGTAGAGTGGTTATGTCAAAATATTAACTGAATACACTTCATCACTTCAAGTTCTATTTTGTATAAGAATCTCACCGAATTTTTTTTTGCGAGGACTTTTCCTAGAAATATATATATATTTCTTCTGTTTCTGTAGGAATTTCGAGAAATAATCTCTTAGTGTTACAAACTCCACATGTAAACTATCTTCTAATTCCTACCTTCCTACCTACCTTCAAGCCTAATAGTATCAATTTTTTTCTAAAATTTTCTAAAAATAAAAATGAGTATTTGGATAATTTTTTAACTTATTACCTTTAAAAGAATTTTTATCATCAAATAATTTCATTCTGCCAATATTATTGACTAAAAAACGACATAACAATGAAAATACATAATGTACATAATGCACAGTACATACTGTACATACGGTAACACGTACAGCTTTATAAGTATCTACTGTGCCACAGTGACCAATTCTACCTAACCCTGAATATCAATTCGGACCAATTTCGGACTATTCTCCAAATTCGAACTACATACAACTGAAGTATTTCTACAGCTGTTTCATAAAAATATAAATGACTTATAAATAAAATTGTTTTATGAAGGTCGATGAGACACTTATTCGTTTGGAAGAAATAACGCTAACAAAATGTCTTGCATCTTGTTACATTTAAACAAAATGCTTAAATATATAATACAGTGCAGAACATATAAAAATGAATTAAACGCATCGCATACACTTTTAAGAACATCAAAATACATTTTTCATCAAAATAATCCTGAAAACACTCAATATGCACACTGAAGAACTTTTAAAAGCTCTGGTTGCTACAGTATTATTTCCTACATTTGAAGTATTATATGCCGTAATACGAAGTAATAGGGTTTAAAATCACTTAGTTCTTTATACGTTGGTTAAATCGATTGCTATTTCTATTTTCATACATCGAAGCCAATTCGCGATGTTTTCGTTTTAGGCCGATATGAATTTCAGATTTGTATTGTTACTTCTGATTTTTTGTACATTTAATTTTATTTTTGATATCGGTTTTTACTTTTGTTTTTGGTTTGTGTTAAGCAATACCAACCAGAGAGAAGGAGAGAGAGAACATTATGGGTGCGCCTATTTATAAATGTAAGCCAAATAGTAGTTAATATAGGCAACTAGAAAGCAGAGACCAAGTAGATTAGACCTACTTCGAGATCAGGTGACAGTAGCTAGTAGTAAATTTCTAATTAGGCAATTCCGAATTGTATTAAAATGATATTCCTTTTAGTATTGCCATTTCCATATGATTATATGACATAAATAAAATATTATTACTATATTAATTTTGATATGTATTGAAGGTATATTAAATTAGAGACGTCGTGATGCAATGAGACAACACCTGACTATCAATCATGTGATTCAATCACTCCTGAAAATACATTATACTTATTTCCTCGCTCTTTTAACAATGCAATTGTTTTATTTTCTAGTATATTTATAACTCAGGGTAAAGAACAGAGTGTTTTAACACTGCCTTATCATTCAATACTCTCCCACATGGTAGAACAATAAAAACTCCACCTGTAAACTTTATATAAACACAAATATTATTTCGAGGCTCGTATTCAAAATGTGATCAACATATCCACGTGAAGCCACCATACAATCTATTGTTACGTTTTAGTCCAATTAGGGAGCACTAGAGGCAGAATTTGCAATGTAAATGATATTACTGGGGCCCATTTGCAACTGCTAACTAAGCATCGCTAACTAAACGGCTAGATAGATCATTATACGTGGATGGATAAGTAAACATATGGTTATTTAACTTTTGTTCTTATTAAATTGTTTTTTATTCAGGTCGTCGCCGCCAGCAGCTAGTAATGGGTTCGGTTCCCACTTGGCGGTGTTACTTATTTTCATTTCTTCGAAGAAAAGAAACCACATTTCTCTGTTTTACAATAAATAAACACAATTATTTTATTTATTTTTGCTTGACGTTGTATCTTTTATCTATCCCTATATCTAAATAAAATTGGCTACAGATATCTCACAAACGAACCGTTTTGATTTCTTTTCGTAAAAAGCAACTTGACACATCTTTCCCGTATGTTGCATAGAGTAAACCGTCCTTGACTTTGACCCAATTTTCAAAATATTGCGTATTAAGAGATGGCGAATTAATAAATTGTTCCTCCGAGTGGGAATCGAACCCGTAACCAACAACTCGATCAATCAACCTTCTTTTATGGGGAAGGTAATAATATTCTTTGAACGTAAGTCACAAATCTCCAGCCAAGAATTCGCTAAGTTCGTAACTTTAAAACGCTTTGAATTCTAATTTAGTTGATTAAAATTGAATCGTATTCAAATGGTAGTTGTAAAATTTTATTAGTCAGTTAGAGCTCCCGTTACTCTGAAATGAGCTAATTTCTACGGATATAGATTGTAAAAGAAATCTGATTTACGCAGACATTTCTATAGAAACTAAAAACAATATAAATATATGACTATAATAATTGGTAGATCTCATATTGAAATGAATTGAGGCCATGGTTTTGGCTTCGATGGCTATAGCTTATAACAATCTTTTTTAATATATGTATAACGTATATAGCAGGGCAGGCAAAATAATTCTGTATTAAACACTCTGTTTTCCACTTTCTATCAATTTTAGAGATTATACGTCTATTTATAACTACATTCCATACCGCCGAGTGAGAATCGAACCTACGCGGCGTGTTTACAGTCGCACAATCGGTCTTATTTGTTCTAACCTTACTTTTATCGAACTAACATCTATTCTTTCCCTACAATTTGACCCAAAAAAAAGTGTTTGAAAAAGAAAGAAATCAAAGGACTACTCGAGGGTCATTAATTACGTCGGCGTTGTTACGCGGGCGTGTCGAACTACTTGGCCTGAGAGATAGCTTTGTTTTGTATACTCTTATACTAATGTATAAGATTTATTTTATTTATTTTATTATTTTTTTGTAGCTATAGCCTTAAAAAGGCTGAAGAATTTGTTTGGTTGAACTTTAGAAACTACTGGATGGAGTTTTTTTTTATTTGGCACACTTACTCTCTTGCCCGAAATGTCCATTCACCTGCTCACATAACGATCTGATAGAGGCAACGGATGCCGCAGGCGACGTGGGTAAATACTGACAAAATATGATATGAATTCTCCAATCATTGACACGAAGAAGAAGAACAATTCTTAGTGGTTTCCGTATGATTACTTTTTCGAAATTGGTTAGTGATAAAAAAAAACATTATATAATCAGACTGAAAGTTCCTTGTACATCAGTATCTAAATAACACTTATTATTAAATTCAAGTACATCAATGGAATGGCTCTATAAATACATCTTATTTGATGACACTTAAAAGCTTCTTGTGATACCTTTTCCTTTACCCAATAACATTCTGTATTCGTGTATCCTGTTAATAAAACAAAGTAAGTTAATTAGTAATGCAATATAAAGCTTTTTATCTATAATAAAGCTGGCGAAAGTAACTTTGCGCAGGTGCACAATTAAAACTACTAAACTGATTTGTAAGTAAATGCGACCGTTGTGCAACATCCTTTTGATTCTAAGGAAAAGTAGGGAACGGAGTGTCTTAACACTAAGTTTCCTCTGAACCTCCTACTCTGATATACAGGATATAGCGTGAAGCTAAAAAAAAAGGAAAGGTGAGATTCAGGCCCGGTTTCGTAGTTTTTAATATGCCCGCTCCGCTCGCGGTGGAAAACAAGGTTTAGCTGTGTGAAGCATTTTGTACACATATAGAGAATTATATGAACTATAACTGTGCCAAATTTCATACAACTCAGTCCGTAGAATTTTCATAAAAAATGTTACAAAGTTTTTGTTTCACGTATAAATATTTAGATTTCTTTGAGTTTTAAACTTTTGCAGGGTCATCAGAGAGAAACTCCACTTTCGATTCGAATACATATACAAATAAAACACGGCGTTAAGATCCGCCATTCGATGCGCAACATCACGAAAATTATCAGAAACTACAATATACGGAATTCAGTATGAATAAAAAACGTTATAAAATATATTAACTCTGTAACCAAAGTTTCGCTAGAACGATTATTGATTTACGATTTCGCCAGAAAACTTGAAGTTAAATTAAGGGACTGAAAAGTGGCATCGACTTAATATATTAATAAAGAGGGGATTCAGGGCTATGAATATTTATTTTATAATTTAAGATATTGCTATGAAGATTGGTTATGGGTTCGATTTTCACTTGGGGTAATCATTTTTATTAGTTGCTCAGTCTCTTTGGGTAAAATGCTACGTTAAATTTCCGCTCCTAAGACGCAATAAAGATATTGCAAAAACATGTACTACTTTTTATCATAGATAGCAAGAAAGAGAGAAAGAGAGAGAATTATACATTACTTTTTTAGCTTCATTCTGCCTGGAAGTGCTCAACGCCGCGCATTATCCTGCTAGAGCAAAGAAATAAAAATTATTTATTTTTCCGAGTGAAATATTTAAAATCGTAAGTGTTTAATCCCTACAATAAAGAATAAAATATATAACCAATTAAATTTTAAAAGGTAACTGCACTCGACTGGTCCAGTTATTTATAACTGCATTTCGCTGAACAGCTTACACAGTTCACCTCATTTAATGATCTGTCAGTTTACGCACTTGTTTTATTTTATGCCACTTTTCTTCAGTAAATGAGTTTTCTTTCTTCAACTGCTCCAATAAATTTTTCATTTTGTTATTGTAATCGAGTTTTGTATTGGTTATTTATTTTCTGTTTTCATTGTGTCGTTGCAGGTGCCAGTGGTATGCGGTGGTTACTAGATCGATTTCTGCTCAGAGTATTATTATTTACTAGCTGACTCGGCGAACTTCGTACCGACTTATAGTCATTCTTTATTTTTTTTCTTTTTTAATACTTATTCTGCTATTCGGGACACCGGGTCAGCTAGTATATAGTAATAATAATAATAATAATAAAACTTTATTGCACTAAAAACAAAGAAATAATACAGTAACAATATTTACAAAAAGTGCAATGGCGGGCCTTATCACTAAAAGCGCTTTCTTACATGCAACCATTTGAAAGAAAAAAAGATAGCAGAAAGGTGTAAATATACATACATGCATACATACTATATATATTTTGCTAGAGTAAAGTGATTGCAATTAAACAAACTAAACTAAAAAAAGTAAATATTACCCTAAATTACGCACTATTTTTATGTGTGAAAGTTATGTAGCTACATTAGGTTTGTACTTTTTACACAATAATTGATTATGTAAATAGAAAAGCAGATAATAATTTTTACATTAGATTACATAGATTTAACCATCCTTTAACACAGAGCGCCATCTATTGAGCTAATAGCTAAATTATAACCGTTCGATCATAGTTAAAACATACCTTTTTCTCAGTATAAATAATCAAAAACTATATTTTGCTACCCTTTACAGACTATTTAATTTTCTTTATATTTAGTTCAGTAGTTTTTACTATGAAAAAAATTGCTTAAAATATATATATTTTTTATCAACAGTCATGTTATTTAAACGTTTCCAAATTCTTTTTTCTTTAGAGAATCTAGCCAAAGCGCCATCTATCGTGCTAAGAGTTAAACTGTAATCGTTCGATCATAGTTAAAACATACCGTTTTCTCAGTATAAATAATCAAAAACTATATTTTTCTAAAGTTTTAAAATTAATAATATTTCTCCCGAAGTAATTAATAACTTGTTGAGATATGTTTTATTCGTTATCAAGATTCGTTAGTACTTACTATTTGTTGTCAATAGATTTGCAATATTAACTTCTTGAAAACATTAAATACTTATATCATTTGATAGAGTGAAACGATTACAATGAAATAAAAACTAAAACCTCCTCTGATTTACTTGTAATTTTTATATATAAAAGTTGTTTAAATTTGTTGTGTACTTTTTACGTGATACGTGATCACATAAACAGACAAAAATTCCAAAAATGCTGGAAATGGATTCTGTTAATTGTCCTTTAACACCGTAGCTATTTTTTGCCAATGTACAGAAATTACTTTTCTACAGATTTATTGTAAGTATAGATTAGTATTTTCAATTCTTCGCTCTAGCACCATAGCATAAGCACAGTGTTGAGTTCCGCCACTCCTCGGAAAATTCGTCACAAAGTAGGGAAGGGTGTCTTAACACTAGAGATCCTCCTGCCTGCCTGTTATATGCTAATGTTATTATACGGCTGACACTGATTATTATTTTATTTTAATAAAGAAAAATATTTTTAATTAACCATATCAATCATAAGATCTTAATTTTAGCAATTCAACCCTACACTATTGCAAGATACTAAAAAACTCAAAAAAAAAATATTTAAAAAAACCATCTGTTACGAAATTCTTCTAAGCAAACAAATTGAATAAGTTATATATCAGTCCAACAAATCTCCAAATATTTGTTCCAAAATAACAACAAATACATATTAATCAAAACGAAGGCAATCAATTGCTCTGTAACGGTATAGGAACAAATCTTATTAGTTAAGTTTGAAACATCCGCCTGATAGATATCTCGAGACGTAACTTTGAGAGGACAATTCGATACATGTACATAATACATTTAGTATCGATTTGTACTCTTACAACAACATAATATGGTCAAAAAATAATAAAATGTTTTTTTAGCTTCACGCTTTATACTACATATAGCAAGGCAGAGGGAACCTAGAACAACCTAGATAGTCTGTTCCCATTAGAACGCTTCCGTTCCCCGCTTTCTGATGAAGTCTCGAGGCACTTTCGAAGATCAACTGAGGTCTCCCCCTGCCTCTTTTACTACTTAAAATAAAATGATAACTACTCAACCGATTTTAATGCGATTGTCACTGTGATTCAAGAAAAATCCTATGTGTCTATGCGTATAAAACAATCATATCGTATTAGAAATATGTATTCCATGCGGGCGAAGCAACGGGCGGAAAAATACTATAAAAATATTTAATTAAACGAATTCTACATAACGGAGAAATTGTATAATAAGCAATTCTGCCAATCTCAATATTTCAATTGCGAAATTCAGATGTTATTTAATATGAAATTGTCGTTAATATCCACAACACAGCAATTTTAAATAATAATTGTGCGGTTATTTGTTTTATTTTAATGAAATAATAATATTTAATAAATCCTCAGCCCTCAGCCTACATTTTCCACTAAAATATTGACGCAGGTTAGGGCTGTCTATTTATAGACACAATCGATTCTATACTTCCAATTTACTTCTAATACATGAGTTGGAACGATATACTAATATTATAAAAGTGAAGAGTTTGTTTGTTTGGTCGCGCTAATCTCAGGAACTACTTTGGAACATTATTCAGGGGGGTTTTGCCGCATACTAAGATATGCACAGGGAACCTAGTGCTAAGACACACCGATCCCCAATTTTTTCGCCAAAATTTGTTTGTTGTATGGCGAAACTGACCGCTTCATCTACCAGACAAGGTGGGGGGGTGTGTGTACCGAAACAATATTAATGCATCACGACGTCCTTTTTGTTTATGATATTTTAATATTCTGTTCTTATTGAAATGAAGTATAATAATTTTAATTTCCGCACTGCTATTTTCCGGTCACCGCCCACACCTGCAAGTACCTACATATATGTGCATAAGATAAGAGTACTTATGAAAACACTATTGAAAGCCTCGATTCTTTTTCATCTGAAAGGAGGTCAAATGATAAAAGTGTATACGTGTTCATTTGTTATGTTTAATATATTAACATTTTAAAGAAAATGTATATGATTAAAATTTAATTGTTTTTATTATTTTTATATTTTTATTTGGGCTTTACGCTGCATCACATTTATAGCATAGCACGGTAGGCAGAGGAAAACAGGGGACCAAAGACACTCCGTTCCCCATCGTTCATCACTTTCCGTCGAATTCCTTAGGCATTGCGTGCTAGAAAATATTTATTCTCTCTCGGGGAATGATATATTTAATATATAAATATTACCTATATCGTTCCCCTGAAAGGGAAGCGAACCATGAACCGTCTCATTTAAAGTAGCAAGTCTGTGCCCTGCGCCGTATAGATATAATATTAGTAATTATTAACTTTCTAAAGTATTGGTTTGACAGATACGTGTCTACTAAATTTACTTTAATAAAGGATTTGCGGAAATCCGACCTCACCACAGAAAAGCTACTTGTTTGAAACTAATGTGTCAGTATATTATGCTATACAGAGGCTGTTTTGGCGTGGTCTCTGATTACGAACGCGATTGTGGGTTCGATTCCTTCTCGGAGAAATGAATTATTTTCATTTCCTAACTTTAATACCTGAAAATTCCTTCCTCCATAAATGGCCAAAAAGAAGTTTTAACAAATAAACTCGTCAGCTCTATAGTATTAGTGTAGCTTTATGAATATTTAGTGCTTAAAACATATTTTTAATACAAACTCATACAATAATAATAATTAAGTACGAACTGGAAACGTCAATCTTCTGCGATCAAAACATACTATTATATATCCCACAACATGATGACGACCTTAGAACTGGGTTGAAATTTATTCGCCTTGTGTGTACTTATAAGAGATGGAAGCTTTCAAAGTTATCTATGCAGTGATGCAAGCAGTATTTTCATATTAAGATAGGTTTTTTTATTTATTTATTTTTTTATTTTATGTGTAAAGGAGAACGTAGCTACAAATGATTTTTATATCTCTCTCTGTTTGACTTACTCACTGCCCAATTTTCGAAACATTGGGTGTTGATTCAATTGTCTAAAACGTCTAAAAAAATTGAAGTCACTGTATCACAGTGGGACAGCGTGTACATGTAAGCGCAGAGAGAGAAAAACATATAAATGTACACATTTTATAAAATAATTTAGCATACATCAATAAATAAGCGAATATGATTACTTAAGGACGGTTTAGCAACCCGGCATTAAATTAGCACTCACCGTTCTTCCGGTCAGCGATTTTAAAAGGGTTCATGTTATTTAAGAAGATTTCAATTTAATTTTGATTTAAATAATATAGAGGAAGGATGAGACCGTCGTAGTACAGTGGCTGACTGTAAACTCGACATTTATAGGATCGATTCCCATTAGAGAAATGAATTGTTTTCGCCCGCTTCGCTGGAAACAAAACAAATAGCAGTATTAAGTTCTGTCGCTCAACACACAATGTCTTGAAAATGGGCGGTGTGTAGGGAACAGAGTGCAACGGAACGACAAGGTTCCCTCTGCCTATCCTGCTACACGTGGAATATATCATGATGTTAAAAAAGTAAGTGACATTTTCAAAGGTTTTACAGTTGGCAGGTCATTTGTTCAAGTTCATTATTTTTGTGGTAGTGGCTTGGTTTCTGTTCACGAAATAATTTTACGTTAGTAGTAATAGCTTTAATAGTAATAGTTTAGAAATAAGAAATCCTCCACTTTTTATACCAAGGAAAAATGATTAAATTATGAAACAAAAAACCGTGATGAGGTCAGAATATTCAAAAGTTTTTTTTTAATGTATATTTTTTATCAGCTTCACGCTGTATCCCGCACACAGCAGGGCAGACAGAGGGAAACTATTATTAAGAGAATCTGATTCTCATTTTCCACTGAATTCTGAAGACATTGCGTATGGACTGGCAGAACTCAATATAAATATTAATAAATATTTCATTTCCTTGAGTGGGGATCGAACCCACAAACAGTTGTGTTTACAGACATACACCTGTGCCCCTGCGCCACTGGGGCTAAGGGGCTCTTAATAATAATTTCCTACTTTGATACAAAAAACATAATATATAATATTAATAATACATTATATTTTCTGTTTCCTTCAACAATTACGCTACTATATGATAATATTGTCCCTGAAACAGATAAAGACTAATATGTTTTCTATGCAATTGCAACTAATGGGTTAACTCGACTTACGCTCCCACAATTTCATCAAACACTATAATAAATTTATTCAGTAATTGTTATTCAATTTACCTCTAAATTGTGAATAATTTAGAAATTTCCATATTTTAAAAATTTGAGGCCAGAAACGGCGAAAACTAACGAACGTAGCATTATGTTAATTCGAGTGGTTCGCGCTAATGCTTGTCATATGCGACCTTTTTATATTTTACCCCTCGTTACCCTTTTTACCCGTTTTTACCCTACAGTCATTTCTCTAGGGGATGGACTTTTTGTTGAGCCCAATGTTTCGCAACTTCAACATGGAATGTTTTCCCTATAGATTAGGATAAGGGCGTTATTGGGATTTGTTGAAATCTTCATATATATTTTTCGGACTAAATTTTGTGATTTAATTTTTAAAATTAAAAGTAAAGTCCCTTTGTCTACCCTGTTGAGAAAAACGTAAAGATTATTTTTTGTAAAATGTTTTATCGAAGAAGTAATTAAACGTTTCATGTCTCAAAATAAAAATATTTGATTTTGTAGGTTAATTTGTTACTATTTCATAAATTTTCTTTATTATTTTCTCAACTTTACTTGTTTTCATTTTTCTTTGCAATATGTTAAACGAATTTAAAACTAATTTAACATCTAGGAAGTATACGTAAATATACAACTGGTTGGTCAGGTTACTTTAGTTTTATTTAAAACTTTTATTATTTCCTTCAGTTCCTTGCGGACCAACTTGGAATACGCTTGTCGGTTAATATTTGTAGAATATTAATGTTGTCTTAAATATTCTTGATATTTTTAGGTCATAGTTTATTTTTATAACAAAATCTTCTGAATATTAAAAACGTCTGTTGAATTAAATACCGAAAAAAAATCAGACATCTAAAAAAATTGGCATTAGCTCTATATTTATTCGACGATCCTGTACGGTTTGGGATTGTAATGATACACTCGATTGCTGAATATAGACTAATTTATTATTATAACTACATTACTTTTATATCCTAGCTACAATAGATAATATAACTATACATACCTACTTAAGATATACCACTACAATCCAAAAGAACTTGCAAAAGTCTATATTAAGAAAGAATATTTTGAATTTGAATTTTGAATTTCAACGAAACAATATCTTTACTTCAACTTATTTTTTAATAAACAAATTTAACAATTTAGTTGAAAACTTGCAATAGATTTATTACTATAGGGATATTGTTTTATATGTCTGATGGCATCGTGACGCAGTGGAACAGCATCTGATTATATTAATGGCGATGGTAGTGGATTCGATATCTACTCGAGAAAAATAGCCATTTTCATTTTCTCGCTCTGGCAAGTTAAAGCGCGTTGTGTACCACCAAATATCTCAAATTTGAGCGGAAAACTGAGAGTGGTGTTGAAGTACATTTTGTTATATACATTTTTTTACTTATACTTAAGGAGTAAAGATAAGAAAGCATTTTCCCAAGAATAACCTTCATAAAAATCCGATTGTATAAAATTATGTAATGTAAATCGAATGCCGCGGCGAGGAGTTCATAAAAGGTTTTGGCAAATTACATAATGTTGAGTACACAATCTCGAGTGCTTTCCATCTTTCGATGAACCGTCTATCCGTTGTATCAATTGAGTGATCAACAATATTTGGTCCAAGTGTGAGTTGGGAGCGATTTTATATGGACATTTTTAATTATTATTAATTATACAAACTTGGGCCTGTCAAGCACAAGATCAATGAATAAGATATTTTAATTAATAGTTTTATTTTAATCACAGGATTAAATTAAACAAAAACATAAAAAAAACATAACAATATGTCTGTAAATGAATATATATTTCAGAATATAAATACTATAATATAAAATATAGTGCATATTTCTTGTGCTTCTTTTATTATTGAATATTTATTTTTATTGCCATGTGTTGAACTATCATTTTATTTAAATCATCGCACTCAAATGAGAATCAGAGATACTAAAAGATAAATACCAAGTATGTCTTATATTTAAGCATCTTTGTATAATATATAATAATAATAAAAATATTTATTTCCTCAAAAGAAAGTAACTACATAAACAACAAAGCGTTACAAGAGAGAGACAAGTTACACGTAAAAACTGGTTCCCTACCCTCTAAACTAGGAACAAACCTTTATTTTAGGGTGAAGATTTTATATTTATTTTCTATATTTATTAATCCTCTACCTCCCTCTACTATAGGTAAGTACACTCTTTTTACATCAGCTTTTCGTTGGAGTGATTTCTTTATTGATAATAATTTTCTGGTTTTTATGTCTAAATAAATAGTGCATACAAATGCAAACATGCCGCAGTGAGACATAATCCGACTATAAATGTGACAAACGGACGGACGGTATGTGAGGAACGGAGTGATTAAACAATAAGGTACCTTTAAGACATAATAATAATAATAATAATAAACTCTTTATTTCACACCATAATATATAGCATAAATTAAAATTTACAATAGCTTAGAAAAAAATANGATGAATTACTATTTCAAAAATTTCTGATTTGTAAAGTTAAATAATAAAAGTATATCTAAAAAAAAGGAACTTGAATAAGTCAAATTACTTACCAAGTAAATATATCTAATACGTTCATTTCTTTTTTTATGTATCTATGTGACTTTCTATTTTAGAGACAACGAAAACATGACTGCTGCAGGTTCGATTCTCAATTAAAATTAAATTAGGTAAAGCTAAGCATTGAGCTTGGGCACGTAACACGCAATGACATGGCTCAGTGTGGTGTGAAACGAAGTGTCTTACACTAGCTTCCCTCTGCCTATCCTGCTATATGCGGGATACAGCTTCAAGCTTGAAAAAAAATAATAATAATAAATGTTATAC
Organism: Heliconius nattereri; assembly: GCA_013403645.1. NCBI lineage: Eukaryota > Metazoa > Arthropoda > Insecta > Lepidoptera > Nymphalidae > Heliconius > Heliconius nattereri. Next base: position 6,297,598 of record JAAIXI010000248.1, on the reverse strand, counting down.
TTAGAATCCAGTCTACAATTATTGTCTTTTATTAGGTAGTGCCACTCTACACGATATCTTTTCATTCCATAAATTTATTTCATAAAATTCTAATATCAACGTAGAATGTGTACGCCTCAGTTACTTTGCGTAGATCGTGAACATTTTTTCGTTAATCTCTTATTAGACTTTTATACAGAGAGGCGAATATTATAAATATTTTATGTATTTTCAATATATTCATCTAATATAACAACATCTTTTCGAATGCTTTTAGAAAACGTATATAACGTAAAACGGTTTCCATAAGGCGCAGGTTTGATTTCCGTTACATTTATTTTATTATGAAATAAATTTGAAAAAATCATTTCCAAAAAAACCCACAACCCTCATGTCGCAGTAAGATTCTGTGCTGCTGTACCATGACAGCCATCTTAGATGAGTAAAAGTGGTGTAATTATTATATGACAAGCCAAAAGCTTATACCGTGTTAATTACTTCACATTAACATGTTATGTTTAGATTAAGTGCTTTCGTAATTCAATTATGTATAACCCATCAAGATATCCGAATGTAGCCTTTAAGAATGCTTTTAAATATGTACATAGAACAAATTAAAAGAATTCCTAGTGTTACAAGGTAGGCGACGGTGAAAAGTACTCAGTCTCTATGCACCGCCCAAATATCGAGTCAAAAAATGAAAAAAAAATTAAAAAATACATGAAAAGTTAGTTTTATAATATCTATTACCTATGATGTAAATCAAACCCACAGTCTACACGATATTAAGCTCAATTAAGTAAATTTCCTATTAAAAGGTAAAATATAAATACATATAATAGTAGGATGTAATAGAATTTAATCTCGTATTACACGGCCATTACGCATTCTCATCATGTCGGCACTTAAACTTTAACAATGTTCCTCTCTATGTGTAAATGTATCTAAATATTATAATTCTGGAAGCAATTCTGTAGGAACGTATATTGTTATAATCGTATGAAGTTTAAGTTAACGACTTCGTGCTAGTTTAAATCGATGTAACAATGGGTGTAGATTCGATTTTTAAGAGCAGGAACTATAGCGTTTTTTTCTATGAATTTTAATATTATGTATTATATTATTTGTATTTTGGTATATTGTCTACATTTTTGTACTAGGTTTTTTATGATAATTATTATTTTGAGGAAAAGTCGAATAGCAAGAAGCCGTTAATTATAGTTTATTTGCTTTTGGTTTGGAGTTTCAAGAACATACGTGACTAGTTTCCGTTTATTTTTTTCAGATTCACGCTGTATCTCGCATACAGCAGAGTAGGCAGAGGGAAACTCGTGTTAATACACTCCGTACCCCATTTCGCCGAATTTGCGAAGCATTGCGTGTAGAGTGGCGGAACTGAACAACGCGCGGTTGCTTTTGTCGGTTCTAAGCGGACTTAAAATGAGTTTAGTACTAGTCAAGATACTTTATTTCTAGGATTAAGTGGAAAGAATCCTTCTCCAATTGCAGTTTTATTATTACTTCAAAGAAGTAATATCAAATAAAATCGTTTGGCACTTTCCAAGGAAACTGTAAGGCTTCGTGAACAGAAAAGGCTTCAATACTCGATAAAGAAGTATTAAAAAGAAACTAAAAGACAGCAAATGTATTGTTGAATAGAAGATTTTCGTTGTATATCATTAGTAGTATATACTTCTTTTTTGTTTATATCAAACAACATTTATGCTTTAATTAAGTCAACAAAATAATATTATTTTATACATGAATAATTCATTCAATAAATTATTTAGATGCTAAATAAAATATTTAGGGTTGTCTTAACACTAGGTTCCCTCTGCTTATCCTGCTTTGTGCGGGATACAGCGTGAATCTGATTTGATAAAATATTTTAAAAAATAATCCATTTTTGTTAACCTATGTTTTTTATGGCCATCCTAGTGCAATAGGAAGGCGTTTGGCTGTAATTCTTACTAGGAACCCTACTGTACGCGGAACAGACATACACACAAAATCGAACACACAATTTAACCCCATCACTACCAACTACATGTAATTGAACATCCGTATCACACTTGAGTATAAACTCGAAAGCGGATAATCCACGAAGCGTATAATTGCTTCGACTGTCCCCAGTTACTTTAATCAACTTAGTTCTATAAAAGGACAGTTCTCAGTTACTGTGATATTAAATGGACCGTGGCCATATGGCCAAAACAACTAAAACATGTTTTATTTGTTTTTACTGTAACTACATATATAATAAGTCTAGCGGACGCGCGCATCTTCGCCTGCTTATCTGTACCCTTAGAGGTGAATCATAATAAACCATAAAAGACGTCGTGTTCAATGAAATATTTTGAAGTCTATATTTCAACTTTTATAAAAATGGTTGCGATTTAAATTTTTCAATACAATCTTTCAAACCTTTACTTGGACCCTTAGGGGGTGAATTCTAGAAAACCATGAAACACATATTCAATTAAATATTGTTAAGAGTCTAAATGTCAAATTTTGTAAAAATCGGTGGCATTTAACGATTTTTCCATACAAACTTTCAACCCCTTATTTGCACCCATAGGGGGAGAATTCTAGAAAACGATGATACAAATGTTCAATTTAATACTTTTAAAAATGTAAATTTCAAATTACATAAAAATCGGTGCCGTTTTAAATTTTTTTCCATACAAACTTTCAACCCCTATTTCACCCCTTTAGGGTTAACATTTTTCAAAATCCCTTCTTAGTAGATGTCCAGATTACGAATATAAACATCTGTCCAAATTTCACGTTTCTACGCACAGCGGTAACGGCTTTGCGTGCGTCTTACCTCAGTCAGTGAGGACAAGTCCTTTTATATATTTATAGATAACAGACGGAGTGTCGTAACACTATATTATTTCTGCATGCTTTTCTATATTTCTAATAAGGAATCCGTAAATTATAGGTATTTTTTATCGTTACCACGTTATTTGTCCAAGGTTGAGATTGTTATGATGCAGCGGCATAGCGGGTAGTAAGCGCGACGGTTGTGTTCGATTTCCACTCGGGCGAATGAATTTGAGTAATGGAAGTGCTTTAATGGGAATGGAGTGTCTTCACACTAGGTTCCCGGCTTCCCTCTGCCTACCCTGCTAAATATATTATACATCGTAGCGTTAAAAATGAACTAATAAATAAATTTCCGATAGCAATCGGTTATCCGCCCTTAATACATTATGTATTCATTTCATCGACTCTATCATTGAATGCACCTTTATAGCAATCTTATTTCAATTCCAATCAATGCTATTCAAATGAAGATAGGGATAAAACGGGAGAGACGAATAATCTGAGATAATCTCGCCCACGATCTCGATAAAATTGAAAACCACTATTAATATATACAAATATTCTGTGTTCAATTTTATTTTCACGTATTTTTTTCAGATTTTGCAGAGCTGACTGGTGAGATTACAATCAAATAAAAAATACGATTCAATTCCTTCAATTCAATAAAAAACCTTTTCTGGAAAACTTATAAACTTTTGCCTCTCGGACAGTTTCCAAGAGGTGCGGGTTCAAATTTATCTTTCTTATTTATATACGTTTTCTTAAAAGTATAATTTTACAAATTCACCTTGCATCCAATCCAATTTTGTATAACCAAATTAGTAAAACGGAAATAATACTTAAATACAGTGTAGGTGAAAGCTACCAGCAGAGTGTATACAGTTAAACACTTTCTTTACAATAAATACTTTTTTTGTTACAGATTTTGTCCTCTTTTTAAATCATAAAATTATAATAAGCCAGCGCAGCGCAGCGTTCCATTCGTTCTATCTCTCTCAACTAATTGTTATATTTTAAAAAATCTTTTTATGTTGAACAGTCTATTTATACAGGAGACTATAGGCTGTATATTAAAGTAACGTGAAGTGAACCTCTGGAAGGGTACGCTTGAGAACGGCGGTCTTAAACTAAATGTGTCGAAGACCGAGTACATGGCATGCGGGAGCCCAGACTCGAGCACGATCCTTATTGGTCCTGAGCCAGCCGTTAAGTCGGAAAAGTTCAGGTACCTTGGATCCGTTATGCACGAGTCTGGAGGCATCGATCACGATGTCCAAGGCCGGATAAGCGCTGCCTGGGCCAAATGGCGGGAGGTCACTGGTGTGGTCTGCGACCGCAGAATACCGCCCAAGCTCAAGGGGCTGATATACAAGAGCATCATCCGACCGGTTCTTTTATACGGCAGCGAATGTTGGCCGGCACTATCTCGGCACACTCAGGAGCTTCACGTCACGGAAATGAAGATGCTGAGGTGGATGTGCGGCGTAACGCGGTCTGACCGCATACGCAACACATTCATTCGAGGTAGTCTTGGGGTTCGTGACGTAGCGGATAAGCTCCAAGAGCATCGCCTGAGATGGTTTGGCCACGTTACGCGCTGGCCTGAGAACTATGTTGGTTGCAAGTGCGTTGCTATATCAGTTCCTGGAATGAGACCTCCTGGACGCCCAAGGAAGCGCTGGCTGGATGTCGTGATGCAGGACATGAGAGCCAATGGTCTACCCACCGAGGACGCAAAAGATCGTTCAAAGTGGAGTAGTTTGAGTAGGAGGGCAGACCCTGGCAATAGCCGGGATTAATGCCAGGAGCAAGGACTATAGGCTGTATATTCTATATTAGATCATGTTAGTCGTTTCAAATCAAACACTACCTACGGTCAAATTTACTTCTTTCGGTTTTTCTCAGTTGATTATTTCCATATGAACTTGCGAAGACTACTATTTAGCTAATAGATAAATACATTAAATATACATTATATAATATAATGAGACGGACAAAAAAATAATTAGAAAACACCGATAACCCAAAGGTCCAATATTAATAAAAAATACAATTGGTCGGGTTTGCTTTGCGGTTTGCTTTCATTTGGTAGTAATTACAACGTCATGCCTCTAGCGAAGCTTTAAGCCTTCAGAATAGTTAAATTAAATTTTGACAAAGCCTTCGTAGAGCATTTGACACGACCCCCTGTCATATACACGCGATGTCGCTGGTTGAAATCCCTTAAACGTTGACTAAGTAGAAATTTCAATGTCTTTTTTTTGTATTAAGAAAAGGTTTTCTGTTTAAACAGGTGTAGTTTTGTTATTAGACATATTATTAATACTCTATCTAATCCCAGGATCTATACAGTGAAGTTAAAAAAAGTAATGTAAAAAATAATTATTATTATCATTGAGGCCAATCCTGACGCAGAGACACAAGCGTGTGACTGTAAGTGTGACAGGTCGTGGGTTCGATTCCCATTCGAGGAAATAAAATATTCGAAGCCGAGCAAAGTCGCTAGTACTTTATAATATTATGTTCATGCTTATTATGTTGAATATAAAAATTTACAATATACTTGTAACATTAAAATACATAACTTAATACGCTACAAACAGTTCAGGCGACAACTAGTAATGTAAATCTCTACGAAGCTCAATCTCAATAGGATTACTTACTGTGAAGTAAAAATATTAAATTTTCAATATAAATTCCAGAAATACAACAAATATATCATTTTTCAGTTCCATTCGAAGTAAAAATCACAGAGCAAATATCTGTGAGTTACAGCTTCGTTGGGTGCACTGATTCGGAACTGTACACAAAGGCGGTGGCACAATGCGCTCAACTGAAATATGCGATGAAACTTTAGAATGTAAATAACTAGCTGCAGCCTGTATCCCGCATATCGGATTGTAGACAGAGGCAAGTTAAAATACTTTGTTCCCCACGCACCGCATATTTCATGGAATATACATAGTTTTAGGAATTTTAAAGCATACTTAACTGATATTGTCGGTTGAAAATTCTTCAGATTTAGGTTGACAAAGTAGCTAATAAGTTTGCAGTTCGATAAAACAACCGCAGGAAGTGTACTTAACTTTCTTGAGTATAGTTTGGTGCTTTTATCACTTATTGCGTTATGTCGGTTTCAATAGATTATCTTAGTTTTCTTGTACGATGGACAGACGATTTAAATAAGGTAGCTGGCATCGGACGAATGGGAGGAGCCCAAGATCAGGATAGTTGGTCGTCAATTAGGGAGGCCTACGTTCAGCAGTGGACGGCGATAGGCTGAGAAAAATATATATATAAAGAACTGTGAACGCGGTGTGCCCACAGCATATAGTCAATATTTCAACTGAACGAGAATTTAATAGCTTCGGTCGTGACATGCTTACATTTAAAACATTTTACAGTTTAAAGTATTTAAAAAGTAAAATGAATTTTTCATATATTTTCAGCAAGTAGTTTAGTACTTTAAATGAAATCTTTGTGCTCTATAATTGTACATTTATTTCATTTAAATGTATAATTATGTTTGAAATACCTATTATTAATACACAGTACGTATATACGTCTACAGTAAAGCAAGTTAATTCCTTTTAAAACTTTTATATAATATTACCATTATCGGGCTGTATTTCACATATATCAGGACCATGGTTGTCCATCCATCCATCAATCTTAGGCTTAAGCATCGGTAATATAAAAAGCGTATATATAAAAATTATGACTTTCCTATTAAAATAAAAATGAACCTTTAAAAATATTTTAAATATATGTTCAAAATCTTAAAAGTTTATAACAAGTATAGAAGTCGTGTTAAAAATGTCTAAAATCAAGTGTGAACTGAAACTGTGTACCAAGTTTATAACAACAAAGCTTGGGATTCGAACTTTTGAAAGTAAAATATAAACCAGTCTTTTGATATTAATGTGTGTTTTCTCAATATATATCTGACGTAATTCTAAGTTCGATAAAACGCTTTAGGCTACATTCAATACATCACGTTAATCGATTAAATTCTGATCGAGATCGATCCTGTTGGTTACCTGAGCATTAAGTACTTATTCCATTTGACCTTGTGAGCAAAGCTACTGGTGAAAGCTAGTGTTAGGACATAAGTAGCTACTATATATTTCTATATATTTTTGTAACATAAGACATCAAAATCCTAGTGCAAACTAAAATATATGATACCGTTGCGTTACGCTCTCATAAAACTGTCGAGCTTAAAGTTTGGTAATATCCGCTTAATCTAAAAATATATGGACCAATTTCCTTATAAAGTGCATATAAAAATATCTATAACACTTTTAGGGCTTGCTCACTCATTCTTTAATCTAAAGATTCTATCTTTCAACATATCTATAAGATATGTGAAAACAGCTTCACGCTGAATCCCGTATGTAAACAGGATAGACAGAGACATCTGAGTATTAGGGTTCAATAGATTGCCTGTGGAATTGCGTAACTCACTTTGTCTAAACAAACGGAAGATAACTCATACCCTCGAATCGGAGGTGAACCCACAATTAAAACCTAAATATTTACAGTCAGACGTTGCCCCTCTGCGCCCAATGGTCAATGTAAATGCATGTAAAATATTACTAGTTGCATAACTATTATTTTTTGGTTTTCCTTGGAAAAAATTCTTTCTTTTCTTTTTCTATATTGTAACTTAGAAATTTGACTTTTACTTAAAATAAAGATAGATAGCTTAATATTAGGCTCACTCTATCAAACATTTCTCTATTTTTTCAAAATAACACTTAGTAACAATTAACAAAATACTTTTTTGAAAACGTATAAAAATTTTTGAACGTAGCGGAATTTGAGCCCGCGCCTCTTGGAAGTCTTGGACGTCTTGTATTTAACCTATTTCTTTTTTCTATACTTATCGTGGTACTATTTAATATCTTTACATGAGATGAGCCCTAAACTATTTGACTGGAACCTACAAAAGCTAACGTTAAAGGATGTATTACTTACTAAGTGTGTAAATTGACTTGAAAGCTGCCTGCGCTCGGCTTGCGGATTGCAGTGAACTTAAAGTGAAGAGATAAGATTTACTTAAGTAGCTTAAGTGCTTTGTACATTGGTGTCTAAGAAAATATTAAGAATTTGTCGAGGCAAATCCATAATGTAAAAAATATATAAAGCACTATTTATTTTTTATTGTAAGAAAATAGAAATATAAATAGACATTAATAATTATGTTACGTTATCTATATTTAAAAGGACTTGTCCTCACTGACTGAGGTAAGACGCACGCACAGCCGTAACCACTTTGCGTAGAAACGTAAAATTTGGACAGATGTTTACTTTTGTAATCTGGACATCCACTAAAAAGGGATTTTGAAAAATTTTAACCCTAAAGAGGTGAAATAGGGGTTGAAAGTTTGTATAGTTTTTTTTTAAATCGCCATTGATTTTTATAAAATTTGAAATTCAGACTCTTAAATAGATTTCGTTAAACACATGTTTCGTGGTTTTTTTGAATACGCCTCCTAAGGGTGCAAATAAGGGGTTGAAAGTTTGTATGGAAAAATCTTTAAATGGCCACCGATTTTTATAAAATTTGAAATTTAGACTCTTAAAAGTATTTAATTAAACACATGTTTCATGGTTTTCTAGAATTCTCCTCCTACGGGTGCAAATAAGGGGTTGAAAGTTTATAAGAAAACATCTTTAAATCGCCACCGATTTTTATAAAATTTGAAATTGAGACTCTTAAAAATACTTCATTTAACACGTGTTTCATGGTTTATTAGAATTCACCCCTAAATAAGCAAGCGAAGCTGGGCGCGTCTGCTAGTAATATATAATAAGGAATAAAATATTTATCGTTGTACATGATTTATCTACACTACGGGGCCTTAAACGCAACGTAGGTACATGAAATCAAAAATTCTAACACAGCAAAATTTGTATGAAATTGACGCTGATACCAAAATTAATTGAAAATGGCTAAAGTAATAATTTAAGGTATCTATCGCAATTTAAAGATTTTTTATAACTCTTAATTCTTTTTTTTTATAGCACGGTTGGCAGAGGAAAATAATTCACGCCGCACCCAATCATGAACAGCATTTTAAATAAATAAAAAAAGGAAACTTACTTCAAGCTTTAAGCCATTCTAGCCAGAATATGATCACCATTTTCTACGTAAAATCACTCTACAATTCATCAGAGTCAACATTATAAGCCACACATGGCCCGGTGTATGAAATTGAACTAAAACTATCTAAAGTTAACTAAAGCTGTTAAGCTAGATCCATAGAGGTTGTCTTGTCTAATGGAGTTGTAACTCGTCAGTGAAAATGACATACATCTAGTTTTACGTATAGAGCTTTCGTGTACGTGTTTTAATGGGAAAGAGAAGAGAGGACTCTTGCGCTATATCTTGTTTGCTTGTTATTTGGACCTTAAATTTGTAATATATAAAGAAATTGGGGTTTTATTTTAATTTTAAAACTTAACTACGTCAAATTTCATCTTTTTCTATAATAAGTAGGTCTTATTGCAATAACTTACTAAAGCTGATTTGTAGGTTAAGTGGAAAATTGATTAATAAAACCCAAAAAATATGTCACTACAAAAAACAGTACAATTGGCATCGCAATTACATAACTATTTTCTAAAAAAATCTTGAAACTTTAATAAGAAGCAACTTTAAGATTTCTACATGGTGCTCCAGTTTCAGTAATTACAGCAATTATATATAGCCTGGTCCCTTTGCAAGGCTGTTAATTTTCTTTCATTTTCACCCTATTTCGTTTGAATGGCAAAAGCTCTATAATTGTAGTAACAAGCAATCTTAAAACTAGTGGCTTGTAATAAAGAAAAGGGTATGGCGCAGTAGAGAAGTTGTTTACTTTATGTGCTGGGTGCGGTGCTCGTCGCTTCGATTTTACTCCGGCGATTATTCTTATGTAAGATATTTTTGTTTTAAACTAAATATAAAATGCATTGAATATATAGTATGGAATGAAAGATTCTTTTATTTAAATTCTTATACAAATAAGAGCTTGTTGTAATTTTTGTAGTATTATGAGCATATTTAAGGATATATTTTTATCAATTTTATGAATTGTGTAACTAATTTATAAGTCTACAGATTCTCTATATAGGTTCACAAAAAGTAAATGAATACGAGATGAGAAAAGTCAAATCAAGAGTAAGTTATTTAATAACTACAACTCCCATGTAGTTCCATGAAGTGAACAGCAAAAAACTTTATACACGTACTTTATATTTGAGTTACCCCTTTGATTTACAGACTTTAATATTGCTAGAGAAGTTCGCCTTCACTTTTTATATCACTAGCTCTGTTTATTAGAATTCTAGCTCTCGCTAGACTCACGGGTGACTTTCATATTTGCTTTTAAACCTACTGCCGTCTGGGGAGGATGAATTCCGTAGAGTTCTAATGGTTGTGGTATGCATCCCCCTTTGGCAATGCTAGGTAAATATTTTGGTTTTCATAATTCAGCTATAAAGTCAAAAAAATGGGATAGAATTTTTTTGATAAAAATCTATATATATTCGTATATTTACGAAACTTAGCACTCAAATATTATCCAACTCCAATAATATCATATACCAACATGTCAAAGTAACACTCTCCTTTTTTAAAGTTGGTTAATAACTAATCTGCAATTAAATATATAACGTGTACAGAAGAAAAACAAACATTTCCAATCGGAATTGTCGGAGTAAATCAATTCCCTTTATTCGTCTCACACAATGTAATTTGTCAGCGACACGTCCACCTTTTGTTGCTTTCTTGAATGCTAATGAAAATGTTTACTTCGAATCTGTTTTATTCTATTACGAAAAAGGAAAGAAAAAATAACTATTTTCTTTGCTTATACATATATATTTTTTTCAGAAATACCCTAGATTTTATTTTTCAATTTTTTGCCAATATTAGATAGATACAGTGCCGCGCTTGCCTCGATACTAAAGCGAAGAAAATGTTTAATTTCCCCGGGTGGCAATCAAACCTACCATGCCCTTGTCACTGTAGTGTTCACATGTTGAGCGAAGCGGGAAATGAATTTTTGAATTTTTAGAATTTTTTTTCGCTCAAAACCATCTACGTGGTAATATCCATAAGTTTACGAATTTTCATCTCAATCGGTCACACCTTTTGGGAGCCTATTGGTGACAAAGAGTGTAAAAAGTCTCCAGTAGAGCGCCCTGCTCGCTTCACTCAATAAAATGTCCAAATTATGTAACTGTGTAACTATTCATGTATATACGTTTAATTGAAGTGAGCTTCATTAATATTAATTCTTGATACTGTTGTTAATTAAGAAACAATTTATTAATAATAGACCTATATAGTAACTGGTGTTTTTCCGTTCATCTGTACGTAAGCATGATGGTCGCGAGTTCTATTTTCACCGGGGGAAAGGGAAACAAATTATGTTCTTTTCACAACTTTATTAAGACAAGGTTAGGTATCCAGCTACTCTGCGTAAAATGTTTTGAATACAGGCAAAAAGTGGCGTCTTGAAGTTTTCCCTGACTACCCAGCTAAGCCTTAATCTAAATGTATTTAAATGTAAAGGTATGGACATTATATCAATAATCTTAAACTTATACTATGTTGTTAACTTAAGCACAATACATAATGTCTTTATCGATACGCCCAATGTCTGAGACATTCAGTGTTGAGTTATCATAAGACACAACGTTTCGAACATTGGGCAGTGTGTTTGGAACGGAGTGATTCAACGCTACGCTCCCTCTGCCCACGCTCCCTCTGCCCACGCTCACTCTGCCCACGCTGCTGCTGCTGGATACAGCGTGAAGTGAAGTTAAAAAAATATATAATAAATATCTTCAGAATATTAAACTTTTGCATTCATGTCAAGACTGTAAGCAGATTTACGGTTCATACTAAAACCAATAAGTAATAAAGGAACAACAAACTAAATTTCTGCACTTTAATCGAACTTCATCTAAAACTTTACACGAAGGTAAAACTTTAGCACACCTTCGGAAAGACTTGTGGTCGGATGTCACTATATAATTAGTGAAATTTCAACTAAAGTAAAGCTTCGTAATAACGCTTAAAGTTTTGTCTTCACTAACTTCTTCCCGCTGCTTCGCCCGAAAGGTCAAGTGGAAATTAACTAACAATTGAATATGATGGATGACATGACATATTAAAAATATCTACTATGACATATTAATGCCATTAATGCCACTTAGATGTTTGATTGCCAATGGTTGAATGAATTATTTTTTTTGTCATTCGTTGGTCAATATAACATCAATCAATAAGCAATGTTTCTGAAATCTGTTGAAAAATAAGGAAAAGAGTGTTTTAACATTAGGTTACCTCTGCCTACTCTGCTATATAGAGGATGCAGTGAGAAGCTATAACCAATTTAGTAAGAAAAATTCAATCATGTAGAATTTACTTTTTAAACCTGATTATTATAACAAGAAACGACTTGATTTCATCACAAAGAAAGGATGCAGATCACTTAAGAACCTGACCAAGTCTCACACGCTCATTCGGTGTAACATCTCTGTTCTCGTGAAAATTTATGGTATATTTATGTAAAGAAGGATAACGAGATCCTCCCCATAAAATTCTTTTCGATTTCTTTTCTTGATTCTCAACAAGCAATGGTAATTTTTACTGGAATTCCGCTTTCTTAGAAAGCAATTACAGCTCTATTGTTTTTCTAATCTTAAGAGTATTCTTTGTTGTTAGCGCCATATTGTATACATATAGCAGAGTTATAAAACGCGATATTAACTAACACTCCACTCGCTATTTTCCGCCCAATTTTCGAGACATTGAGTGTTGAGGTGGTGGAGCTTAACACCGCTCTATGTGTTGTTACCAGTGCTAGGAAATAAATATATTCCCTGAACAGGAATCGAACCCTGGACTATCGCGTTTAAAGTGAGGCGGTCTCTACACGGCCATGACAATATCTAGACACTGAATAATGTATATACAGATAAATTCATTTTTATAATTTGGTTAAACCAAAATTTGTAAATATCTTTAAATGTAGAAAGAACAGAGAAAGGCGTACAGTGTCAATAGTCTTTCTATAAGTTACTTTCTATTTTTGTTATTATAATTTTATTATTATTATTATTATTATATAGTTTAAGTTTATTATTCATTCCTTTATGGGTTCTATACGAAATATTATTTGCGGGAGATTTTTTGCTGACTTTTAAAAAAAATTCGGAAGAGGTTCAATAGAGTCACGTAGCGCTCATATCACAGTATGATTTGGGACCGACGTGATCGAAATTAATTATTTATGTCGATATTACTGGAAAATATTAAGATTTTATGTATTATAAATATAGAGTTAATGCTTATTTCATGTTTTTATTCATGAACTAATAATTCTAAGCAGTATTTACTTTGGAGCCGTCGTGGCAGGTTCACAGTTGCACAAACGTGCAACTGTAAATGCGACAGATGTGGGTTTGACTCCCACTCCTGGAAATAAATTAAAACAAAATAAATAAATTAAAATCTTAGGATGGATACGATTAAATACAATTTTAATGAAAAATTATATATTTCATCCCCCTAAGCTTAACATCAAAGTCGAAATAAAACCAATCCACTCGGCATCAGGTGTAGGTGCTAACGACGGAATTACTTCTACATATTTTATAAGAAATGAAGCTTCGTACAATGTTTTATGCGAGCGATTATTTCTTTAGATATTTTGTACTAATTCAGAATCTTATATTAGTACAATTAAAAAATATATATTTTGTTTCTTATTTTTTTGTAGCTTTACGATTTTAAGACAATAAGATTAATATAAGAGTTATTTTCAAGACTAGAAAGAGAGAGACTAGACTTTCATTTTCCATCCAATTTTAAAGGCCAAATAGTTGAACTCAACGCCCTGCTTGTTTCCAGAGTGAAAAATCGGATATAATTGATTATCCCGTTAAAACCAGAAACAGGTTTATTAAATAATAATAGGTATTTATTAATTTTCATATAACACTTGTAAGTTTTCTTATATAGATGCTAGATGCATCCGAATCTACATAACAAAGAATTGGATATATTAAAAAAATACACGTAGAAGTTTCTACTTCTATATTTTTTTCTTTTTCATTGTTCTGTCTCATTTGGGCATACCACAAAATACATTCGAAATAAATATGGAAATAGTAAATGTTAGTAGAATATCCTAACATACATTTAAGCTCAATTCAAGTATCTCACCTAGCTACAGTGTAGCGTAATAATGGTTATGTTTACGGTGTTACATTACCTTAAGTACCATAAAACTAAACTACTATGTAAAACCGCTTTTCCCTGTTAGGGTGAGACAATTTTTCGTGAATTTCTATTTGCTTTGTTTACTAATAATGAATTATAATGATTTTATTTCTACTGTATTATGGAAAATCGTTATTTTTAGTTAGTTTATTAGGCCGAGAGGCCGTTATTTCTAAACCATTGCGTTTTGTATTGTGGGACGTAACTAAACATCGCACTGTGTCTATGGGTGAAAAATTAGAATAATTTATATATTCCACAGATACAGTTAAATGTCGCACTGCACCCCAAGAGCTCCGAAAGATAAACGTCTCTTTTATCTCCTTCTGATTATTTTGTTTTAGGAGCTTCATGTTTTTTCCCGCTTATCAAGGTATGCAGAAAGGACTTAGTATCACGACAGTGTCTTGACAGATCCAATTTTCGCTAGATCCGTCTTAAGTGATTAAACTCTACGCCACGCATTTACTTGGTACTAAAACATGTAAATGAAAATAATTACATTTATTAAGATGGAAATCGAACCTTCAACTGTCGCTTTTACAGTCAGATATTATGCCGCTACGCAACGACTGCTAATCTATCTACCTAAATAATCTATAATTAATAGTTTATATTCGAAACCAATGTACTATAAACTAAAATCATTTATTACACACACTTAATTATAAATGATGTAAGAGTAACAGTTAACAAGATAACCATTAGTTAAAACAATTTATCATAGAGCTCTACAAAGCGAGAGAAATATAACGCCTTTATATCATGCTAATCTAAAGCTATTACTTTTAACGCAGTAAAAGAAAAGCTAGTATCTGGATAAATATGCAATGGTTGTCAATTCAATTCAGATTCAGCGTATATTATTTTAAGTATTTTGGTTTTCCTGGTTTGGCAAAGTGCGGAGTTTGATTTCGTCGATACAATATCGCTTGAAAAAAATACGTTATTTATATAATTAAGTTTTTTTTTTACTTTTGCCTCTAGATAAGAGAGTCAGTTCAAATTAAGAAATAAAGGCATACACTTTCTATATTAACCGAAATATAACAGTTTTTCTTTATAGCTTCACACTGTGCCGTTCTTTATTTAGAGCAGGCAAAGGTATCCTAGTGTTAAAATAGTCCGGTTCCCAGGCACTGCCCATTTTTCGAGTTAATGCGTTTTAAGTGGCGAAACTCCACGTCGTTTTTTATCTTGTTACTCTGGTAGCATAGAGAGGAAAATAATGTATTCCCTCGAGTAGGAATTGAACCCACAACCGTCACGACTATGCCACGATGACGGATTTGATAACAATTTTTACATGTTTCAAAAAAATAAAATTTGGAAAGCTTAATTTTAATACATCACTAGTGTAATGTTTCCGCTCTGCCATTTCATAAGCCAATTCTACCATTGGCCGGCACTGGAAGGCTGACCTATTTGCAGAGAAAACGACCAATTAGAAAAGTCCCCAAGGACCAACTCACTCGGAGCTATAGATAGCCATTTTATTTTGGTCACATTAACATTTTAAAATATATTTTAAAACGTGTAAGTGATTTAGAGAGCTTGTAGCTTTTTGGTCATTAAGCTTAACCTAATTTATTTTTAAAATTATTTACATATTTTATTATTACATTAAGATAATTAATTAACTTATTTAATATTTTTATGAAAATTACTAAATATTTTAACACTAGAACCGCCCCCGTCCCATTTTTGTCCCATAAGCAAGCTTGATTGTATGTAACTTTTTTATTTGTCAATTTATGTTGATGAAACTTTTTGCCTTTAACAAATTTTATACATTTATCTAATTTAAAACAGAATTAACTTTATAACTGTCATACTTTTCGAAAAAAAATATGATTTACCTAGAACTGCGCTGGGTCATTCTTGTCCCGTCATTATTATTTCACTATTTGAGGGTATAATTTGACATATTTACATGCCTTAAGAACGACGTGGAGGTCAAGGGGCAATGCGGGAGCGGAGAAAAAAAAAGAATACTAGGTTTAGCAGTCAATTCTTAAGTTTTTAGGGTTCCGTACATTTTAAGGAAAAAAGGAACCCTTATTAGAGCACTTTGTTGTCCATCCGTCTGTCTGTGCCTTTATCTCAGGAATTCTTGGAGATATCGAGTTGATAAACATATAAATATATAAATAAACAAAAATCTTCCTCAAAAAAATCATACATAAAAAGGACATACCCATTTCTATCAGAAAAAAACGTGTATTTCGACACTCTAAAGGAAATAATTTTAATAATAAATAATAAGGTACTCCTGGTTAATCTAGAATAATAAAATTTGGCAGCTAGCATCTACAGGTAGTACTAGTTCAAGAAAAAGTCTGAAAACTATACATTTATGTTTAAATCGTTTCTGAAAACACTAGGCTATAGTGCTATGAGCGGGATCCAGCGTGAAGCTAAAAAAATCAGAGCAGAATTTTACACATAGGTGTATAGATATAGTGCTAGTTTGAATAACATTATATATTTTAAATTAAATACGCAATTCATTAAAAAAATAGAAGCCGTCGTAGTGCAGGGGTTTGATTGTAACGCCACGGTTGGGGTTCGATCCCTACTCGAGGGAATGAATTTAATATGTTAATAATTTTAGCGTTACTTATAGCATATATAATATACGCAATATATGCATAATATACGCAATATATGCATAATATACGCAATATATGCATAATATACGCAGTTACAGAACAAGTATATGTACAAATAATTTTGAAATAAAAACAAAAATTACAAAAGTTTATCACTTAAATATAAACACGAAAATACAGACGAAAAAATAACAGTTCTACCTAAAAGCCTAACAGTAATTGTAAAAGTTTTATTTAATTTTTCGCTACGGAATGTCTAAAAAAATAAATATGAAGAGTAATTTAAACAAACTATAAATACAAGCAACCAACATTTATTTCGTTTTTATTTTTATTATATCCAATTATATGTTCTTGATGGAAAACAATTCTGTTGATATTAAATAACCAAACAATTGATGCTAAATTTAAAATTATAAATTCATATAGAGGCCTGTTGTAGCGTAGGAGCATAAGCATGCGATTGTAAAGCTACAGGTGGTGGGTCCAATTCCGACTCGAGAAATTAAATGTTTAATATTATCAATTTCTTTCCTCTGGTAACGAGGCAAAGCCTTCAAAATTCGGCGGAAAGTGCGGAACGGAAGTGTCTTCATGGGAACGGAGTATCTTGTCTATATGCTCTAGATACAGTGTTTGTATTGTAGTACACGAGAGTCTACTGAAAAATCACTTAACATTTAGCCATGATTGGTTTTTGGATCACTTTCCATGTTTATAATTTAATTTAGTTAGTTATGGGTTCAATTCCTGAGAAGTTATTATGTTTGCATTTGCTTACTGTAGTTAAAAGTGATTTATCTACAGCGCTATAAAAATCAATAAAAAATCGCCATTTTAGCCATTTCGCTCGACCACCCTAAAAATTATCACTCAGCAAACATCTTAGCGTAATTCCTTTATAAAGCGCGGCATTCCGTACTTGAGGGGGTTTTAAAATGAACCAATTTCCAAATAAAAGTCTCAAGACGACCCAGACCCAGAGAACAGATAACCATATTGACTTACAGAAAAATAATCGCACGCGATTTTGAACTCTGCTGAATGAAAATAGAATGTTATTCCCATCAATACATATTTTTATATCAATAAAATTTCAATTGTGGGCAGATGGTCTTGGAGCTTTATTTTTTCCGTCTTATTTAACGTTTAAATGTATAAAAAACGTAAAAGTATTTACTTCGAAGTCGATTGTGGAGTTGTTTGGATTTGAACATTCCTGGAATACCACTCTCGTCTTCCTGTAAAACCGATTTTTTTTTCTTTTATTGAATTGAATTATTCAATAACCATTAGTTCTGGGATTCTGGACAGCTTCTTACTGTAAAAGTTTGATGGGATGGAACCTTTAATTATTCTTTCATTTCGCCACCGCCGATAGTGTTGTAGATAAAAATAATATATTACATAGCACATAAAAATATTACTTCTGCAAATAAAAAGCTTAAACAATTTTAAAACGAGATAGACGAGAGCCTTTACAAAAGCACCACCATACGTGCCCCAGTGGAGCTAACAAAGTCACTCCACATAAGTTTCATAACATTCTTTCATATCAAATGAAAGGAAATATAAACAAAGCGACTTGAATATCTCGTATTTCCAAGTTTTTTCCTCCGCCTACTAACTATTGTTGTACAAGTTGTTTAAATAGATATGACTTCTAAAGAGATGAGCTAAAATATTTACTTATTTAACTTTGTTGCTTGTCTTTAAAGCATTTTATATTATCCTGGAATCGATTTTAATACTTTAACAAGTTAAAGAGGCCATCGCTGAACAAGGAATCACACAGTGAAGGGAAGGACTTAATTGTTGAAATGCGTCAAATAAAACGTAATTTTAATTATATCTAAAACCTAAAAAAGGTCTAAACGTTATCTACAAGACTAATGACGTCAAAGTATTTCTATTAAGGCAGCTTTATTAATACAAATGTAGGTCACTTTGCTGTCCACAATGGAGCTCGGTCTTACAATGCTCGTATATCTTCTACTCCGAATCTGTTATCTCGTGTAAGTAAAGGAAATTTATTACTTTAATATAAAAAAAAATGTTATTAGGTATGTATAGCTCAGTCGAAAAATTACGTTAAAAACGTTAAGTTCTGCCTCTCAAGTGGAGAACGAAGAGCTTTAACATTAGGTCCCTTATTCCTTGCATTCCATGTGAAAAAAGATGTAAAGTTGTTTTTTTTTAATGTAACTATTTAATTATTTAAAAGGGTTTAACTAATATATTTATTTTTCTTTTCAGGTAACCATCTTTTAGATGAACAAGTTTCGATATTAATAAGTATGTATAACTAATAGATAGAATAACAACACAGTATCTTAGCTTCATTGTGAGGCAGTTTTAAGTATCTAAGTGTGACTGGTAAATGTAATCAACTATCTTTTTCAGCCATGTCTCTGAAATGCACGGAACGTGACAAGAAGATTATTCTTTTGTACATAAAGGATATTTATATATATCATTTACATCTATATACTGTTGAATATCTGTATATAATATATATTTTTTATTTTATTAAAGGGAGAAAATGAAAATAACTCATTCTCCTATTCAGTGAAGATAAAACTCATATCCATCGCCTTTATATTCAGCTATTATAGATATACGCTGTACGTACATATGTATTGTAAGTATATTAAATAGTATCTTTTCAAGTAAATACAAAATGCTATTTAGGATTAGGGTTCCTAATTAAGTTTCGTAATTGCCTCGAAGCCGTAGAAACAATGCTTGCTTACAGATGTTTGTAACAAAAAAAATAGGTTAAGACCTATAATTACAGTTTTTGACCAAATAATACTAAGGAGTTTTATGTAATGTATGTTTTTTTTAACTTCACGCTGTATCCCGCACACAGCAGGGTAGTCAGAGGGAACGCTATAATAAGACACTCAGGTCTCCAATTTCCGCCGAATTCTGTATTCTGTGGGTTCGATCCCCACTTGAGGAGATGAAATATTTATTTAAATTTATATTTCCATATCTTATGTCGAGACTAACCGCGGTTGAGTTCCGCCACTCTACACACAATGCCTCCAGAATTCGGCAGAAAGTGGGAACAGAGTGTCTAAACAGTAGGTTCCATCTGCCTCCCCTGCTGTGGGCGGGACGCAGCGTGTAGCTGATTTATTATTTATTTACACAATATTAAGATTCAATCACATTATATTATATACGATTTAATGAAATGAAATTAAAATTACGGTACAACAGTTTCATAATTAAATGAAACATATATTTGTCCACAGCATAAATCATAATTACACCATGAATATTGAAATTCACCATAAAATCACCCCCTCCACTTTATAGAGGGGGGGTGGCTCTAATAATATTAAACGCTTTGTAATTAATCTGCCTGAACCAAACGCTACCTGAGTGCGTGTGACGTGACTTATGGCTTACTAAATATGTATATATATGCATATATATGTAACATGTCTGGAGGCCGTCGTAGCACAGTCGTCTATAAGCGCGAGGGTTGTAGATTCGATTCCCTCTCGAGGTAATTAATTATTTTCATTTGCTCGTTCTAGTGACATGAAAAAGCATGGAGTTGTATTACGCTACTGTGGGAAAGTGATAAACGTGTCACTAGGATCTCTCTTGTCTTTAATTATATCGTTATTTTGTGTAATATAAGAGGTAAGTAGAAATAGCCCAGTGATAAGAAACTCCATTTTCTACGTAATTTCAAGATGCTGCTTAACGGAATTTAACGCCGTGTCTTGTCTTATTAAAAAGGTCAGATTTTAAATATTCCCCAGTAATATTTTATAACTTAGATATCAATATAACAATCATCATTTCAATAAAAATAAATTTTCTAAAGACACAAAAACAATAAAAAGAAAAAAATGAGAAAGAACTTAATTCACAATAAAAAACCTTAATTATCTGAAACAAGTGGAAACAATGCTCAATCAGCGCGGCGTCGTATTAACCGACCGAATTAATGAGACGTCGCGTTATAATGAACGCGTTTGAACAAAACGTGCCACCGTATTCAATGGTTTATTTGTCAAGATATTATTAAAGTGCCACCGTAGTGCAGTGGTGCAGTGTGTTAACGAGATAGTAGTAGGTTCCATCCCAATGGAAGGAGAATCATTTAGGGGGATTATATTGATGATTTATGCAACAAATGAGCATCATAAAGAATAGAAAACAGAGAGATTTAGAGGTATGTTTTTATAAAACAAATTGCAAGCAAGCAACTTAAAATATTCAAAAGGAAACTTGCCAAAAACAGGACCCTTATATTTTCCTTATAATGCCGTAATGGGTAATAACGCGAGGCCAGATGCTTCAGCTTAGTACTTCCTTATTCTACTTTACTATATGGGTATATAGATGGGTTTTATTTTATAGGATACATTCTTTTGGTGATCCAATTTTTCGTAAAATTAGGGAACTGATATAAATTTAAGAGGGAACCTAGTGTCAAGTTTCCCATGCACCACCCAATTGTATGTTTTTTTTACAGCATTTTTCACCTACGGCTGACTTTTCTTTTGTTTTTTCAGGAAACTTTCTATGCTGGACATTGCATTTTTTTTTAAAGGCGGAATTCAACGCCATATTTTGTATACCAGCGAGGAAACAAAAAATAATTCCCCCAATGGAGATCCAATCTACAACCGTTGCGCTAATAGTTAAACCATGACATGTTGCGTCACGCGCTGCTGAAGGTGTCACTTAATTCATATTATACAGAAAATGTAATTTTTACCATTAACATTTTATCTAATTTTATGAACCTAGAATAAGTAATAAACTTAGTATCCATAGTAACTAGGTGATACTACGCGGTTTACTTTTTAGATATTTTAGAATATTACGTAAAAACTAACGCCGTGCAATGTTTAGTTAAGTCGACAAACCTTTTTTTAAATATAAACTTGTCTTGTAAATGCAAACTTGCAAATGGAAATTGAACCATCATCAATATCTAATTATACTACAACAGTATCATCTTTATATTAGTTACATTTCAAAAAACACAAGCTTTTTGGTATTATTTTGAAAAATTTCAACGTCATTTTTCATCATTATTCATAAAAAGTTCCACGATTTATATATCATGTGACCATATGGCATTCATTATTTTGCATTTTGCCCATAAAATTTCCATACTTTAGCGACTCGTGAAAATCGTAAACACGCCTCAGTTTTTATTACAAAGGTTTTTAGAGGATTTATTCCGATTTCGACGGTGCGCGTCAGTTTTTAGAAGCATAATGTTTAAATGAATATTTTCATTTGTTTATTGCGTTTTCGTTTATGCAGCAGAGTAGGCATAGGAGACCTAGTGTTAAGAAATTCCGCGCCCCAGTTTCCGCTGAATTCTGAATGCATTGCGTGTTGAATGGCGGTACTCAACGCCACACTTTGCCTTAATACCATAGCGAAAAAAACACTTATACAACTGTGCCACGAACTGGTCTCAAATACAAATCATCATTAAAACAAATATACCAACAAAAAATTCTACTAAGCAAAATTGAATTATTTTAAGCTGGCGTTTCATTAAAAAAGCTATGTTTAGTGACGGCGATGTTCTACGTAGTACTAACAAGTATTTGCTTTATACTAAAAAATTCTCACAAAGCTCGGTCAGAACGAGTGTTTCGTTGTTTGTAAAAGCTCCTATTTCTCTATATTCTAACACGAAAATATATACAGACAGTAGAGCACTTTGTTTATAGAAATATATTATAAGCCCAACATAAGAAACAATTTATCTATGTTTATAATTTGTTCGAAACAAAAAATCTATACAGTTAATTATAAAAGGTTTCTCAAACTCTAGGTTTAAAAATAAAAAAAATTATAGTCATATCTCCAAGACCTGAGCATCACGGCTACATTTGAGGTTATGCAGGATATAGGAATACCTTGGCTATGCTGTCAAACTTGGCCGCCACAATTTCGAGCAAGTAGCGCACAGTTTCGCCAGAGTTCCATTATATTTCTTAGTAACATTCTATCTCTTAACATATCTTCAATCTATTCTTCGTAAAATCTGTGATGACCGGAGAACATACGTGGACACTCACTGTAGTGCTGATCCACAAATTTAAAGTTGCTCAGCAAGAGATGGACAGAGCTGTGGTTGAAGTTTCTCTGGCAGATAGATTTCATAACGACGTCATTCGCCAGAGAACCACTGTCACTGTGTCGGCCATATCACCAGACGTACCGACGGTTGATGGAGCCGACACGTGAGATGAGTTGTTTAACACGTGTTTAGATTGCTAAACAAAAATAAAAATTACAGCACATTTCCTTATTTCTTATTATATCAACCGCCAAATTATATTTTCAAACTTACATCTATTTCATAAGAACGCAGATGTTTCATATTGTATATATATATATATTTCTTTTCATATAATCTTTATATTAAGGTTTTTTATGTCGCCGTACAAAAGGATATTACGAAATCTCGACTTTACTCAAAGCTTTGTACACTCTTCATTAGAACGGCGTCTTCGTCTTTGATATAGAGCCTTACTGGAGTTTAAATTGCCAAGACATTTAATATGTAAAATAAAGCTAATGTATTATTCAGATTTTGATAATGTTGTTAATTAAAATGCTTACCTTTTTTTAGAGGAATCAATCATTTACTTAAAGTTACCATTTAGTCTGTAGAAACTGTAATGTTTAATATTAGATAGGTGGTTATGTATTACTCTGGCATCCTGCAGATTTTGCATATTTTGGATTTTATGTACTGGGTTTACTCCATTTTCCTAGATAGTAACTTTGGACCCTTTTTGGACCATTAGACAATTTGACATTTTCGTTCTCCCGATTACAAATGTAACCCACAACCGTTCCGCTTACGATTCGACACTGTATCGCTGAGCCATGAGGGCTTCTATATTTATTTAGTATTATAAAAAAATAAATTCTCATATAAAATTTATGAAAATAAGGAGGAGAACGATGTCATATGTAATATAATGTGAAATATATAGATATATCACGTAATAGGTACTTCATCCAAATATACATGACGATTTTATAGCACAGTAATGAAATGTATCGCAGCGCTTAAACAGCTTTATCCGTATTTATGTAAATAGGATAAGATAATATTTTTAGACCATAACTATTTATCCATGGTAGCGCACTTACTAATTATGCGAAATTTGTAGGTTCGATTCCCACTCGTGGGGAACAACTATATTTAAATTATTTTTATATTTTGTTAACGAGACTAGTTGTGGGTTCGATTCCCAGTTAAGGAAATCAAATTTTTATTTAAATTTACATTTCTTCGCGAAGGTGCAAAGGCAACGCACAGCACAATTCTAGAATTCGTAGGAAAGTGGGCAACGGAGTGTTTTACCCCTAGGTTCCCTCTGCCTACCCTGCTGTGCGGGATACAGGGTGAAGCCGATTTTCCCATTTTGGTAGACAAATAGTGGCGTTGACTTCTGCCACTCAATATACAATATTGGGTGAAAATTGGGGAACGGAGTGTCTTAAAATCTGTTTGAATTTGTCTATCCTGTTACCTAAGTGAAACACCATAATATAGTGGTAAAGTCAATTTTGTAAAATTAGTATAATAAATGGCGGCTTAGATTTCCACCACTCTCAGGACGGAGGGACGGAGTGTCTTTACACTAGGTACCCAGTTTCCCTCTGCTTGTGACATGTCACAGTGTGAAGCTAAACTAAGCATTATTAAAAGTGAAAACAGTGACATACATATTTAAGATTTTATATTAATATGCTAAAAACGCCTCTGCTTTTAACTAGTCTTCTCTTAAAAATACACTTTGTTTTCCTTTAAATATTTATAAATAATGCACAGGTATTCTACAGTATAAAGTATTGGATATACTTACCTTTGTAATATTATGCATTACGAATTATCGTTCAGTGCTCAATGGCTCGGAACGAACCAATTGAGTGGAAAATGGTGGAGTCTACCGCAAAACAATATGTTATATAGCGTTAGAACATTATGTGTTGAAGCTTATTAAAGCTGCTATGTAGGGTTACTAGGTAAATCTCAATTTTGAAGTTTTTTTTTAGCTTCAGGTTATATTCCAATATAGCAAGGTAAGCTGAGGGTACCTCTAAAATACTCCAATGAGTCATTTTCATTTTCTTGCACTGGTGACAGTACAAAGCCCAAGCGCCGAGTTGAGGTTGAGAAAAGTGAGAAACAGAAAATGTTAAACATTTCAAATACAATAATAAATTTGTAAAATATTCACTAAAGGTTGGTCAAATACTTCTATTCTGTTTTGCCAAATGACAATATATGTTAATATCAGTATATGTTCCCAAAGCCTAACACTTTTTAAAGGAAATTTATCCAAACATTTATAGGCACTATAATACAAATGTTAGTATTTTTAAGAAATTTCATAAATCCATTCGTGCGCGAGACAAAATGCCTAGTCGCGGAGGGAGGAGCGTATTAGACTTGTTCAGGTCTCACGACATTAATATTATATATTTAATATATTTTCCATCTATTGGATTTATATTTCTTTAGGTTATGTTGTTATTAAAAATCGCCTTTACGTACTTTTCGAGGCCGAGAGAGCGTAAGAGTTAAAAAATAATGAAACGTGAATGTTCCAGCTACGATTCCCATGACTTCGCTTGTAACAAGACTAAGCATGGTGTTTTCGTCTGTATGCCATTGCAAAGTCTGGAAAATGAGTGAGTGGATAACCTTGCTATATGTGGGATGTTAATGGATTTAAAAAAATAACATACATAATACTATTTTAACAAAAAATTGGAAAACTTCTAAGGAACTCATAGTAGTTATAATGTAAAAAATATTAAAAACCCAATATTCTTTTAGATCTTTTCATACATAATGTATGTTTATTATTTTTTCTATCTTTCTGAAGCTCTCAATAAAACATAATAATTTATAGCCGACCTCCTTACTTTGCGTGCGACGCCTAAACGCTTACAGGCATTTTATATTTAGTACTGTTTGTAAGTAAGTATTTAAATAACATTTTTACAACTTAAGTAAGTGTGTCATAAAATTCTTATTAACATAATATATGTAATGCTTATCCTTATATGTAGTTACCAAGACAAAGCACTGTGTTGAGTTCCGCCACTCAACAAATAATATTTTGCAAATTGGGTAAAGTGGGGAACGGAAGTGTCTTAATGGGAACGGAGTGTTTTAACCCTTTACCTACCCTGTTATATGCGGTATGCAGCGTGAAGCTAAAACAAAAAGATTTAAATAAAATTACAATATTCATACTAAAACTTACTCTGCTCAAAATATGAAATCTGGGTCGTAATATCAGACTATCAGAATTTCCAGTTGAAATTGCAATGGAAGCTGTCAAACCAAATATTTGCTTGATAATTTGTATAAGATACGAACAGAGATAAGACGCTTCTGGCGTTAGTTGATGAGAAATGAGATGAGTTACCGATTGCTAACTGCTGTATTGTTTAGGAAGTATCAATGTTTGAGTAAATATAGCGGAGTTGTAGTATTGAGCTTAGTTTATATATATTATAAATTTAAGTCCATAATCTCAAAGATTTTCTGGTTACTCCTACTATTAACTTTGTTAATTTAATTCCACACTCTCTACGCAGCTTCGCCTAGTGCTAAGACTCTACATTCTCCACTTTCTACCCAATTTTCTAGACATTGTATATTTTTGGCGAAAATGCTCAAGACCGCGCTTATCTGAGCAATAA
Organism: Heliconius nattereri; assembly: GCA_013403645.1. Taxonomy (NCBI): domain Eukaryota; kingdom Metazoa; phylum Arthropoda; class Insecta; order Lepidoptera; family Nymphalidae; genus Heliconius; species Heliconius nattereri. The sequence continues at coordinate 6,271,162 of JAAIXI010000248.1, read as the reverse complement.
AATGAAAATATTTTATTATAGTCATACGCTTTGCTATTGCGAAATTACGGCCTCAGTATATTTAATTTTTTTTTTTTAAAGTTAGGAATATAAATTATTGTTACATTTTTAAAAAAAATCTTCAAGGCAAATGACTAACTCACTTTAAGTCTTACTTACCGTAGAGCAAATCCTTTTCGCATAATTATTTTCAAAAGTTGACTACCAACAATTATATCATTTCTGGTATTATAAAATACCAGAAGATATTTTTTTGTTATATTTAAATCACATCCATCCAACCAACAAATATTTATAACGACACCCGCGCATCCTATCTGACATATCGCGGCCCGGATTAAACCGCCCCAAACCGGTTATCGCCGGCCCATACCGGATATGCTGTGTTCCCTTCCAGCTCGTTACATAATGGTCTTTATTCAACTGTAATAACGTTGTTACATGAAAATTCGGTTGTTTTAAAATAAATCAAAGGCTTATTTACCCAAGCGAGGTTTTTCGTTTAGGTTGCAACCGTTTCATCTTAATATTTTGGTTAAATATCATTGAATTTTGATGTTTAAAAATTAATTACTTACTCAACACACAATGTCTCGAAAATTCGTCAGCCAATGGGGAACGGAATGATTTAACACTGGATTTCCTCTGTTGAACCTGTCATACAAAAAAGCGTGAAGGTTCAAAAAAAATGTTTTGAGATATGTATTCTTCTTTTTTGACTGGGAATTAATTCAGGTACTTTATACCAGTGTCTCCGTATTTTTTGACACTATATCAAAAATACCATTCTCCACTTTCCGCCCGAAATCATAACATTGCATGTTGAGCAGCAGAACTCAACGCCGCACTTTGACTTGCCAAGCTATACAAAACTATTAAATTGATTAGACAATTTCTTAATATGAAGACAAAATATAACTCTATTCTTCGCGTCCCCCATAATCTAACATTTACATATGCAAATTAAATGCAAATTATATGCTAAGTCAACTATAACATGCATGCACGTATTTTGAATAATTTCAATATACCTGTACTGTACTAGTGGCTCATAAACAAGCCTTTATCATCTAAAACACGGTATGGAATGTGTAATCTTAATGTAATGGTTCAATTTGATATGTTAGATGGTTTCTGTGGAATTTAACTCTGTGTTAGAACTTAGGGTAGTTAGAGATAATGGATTCAATTCTAATTGAAAATATTTATAAATGGGCTAAAAAAATAAGCAATTGAGTGAAAATCGTAATTTAAATTTCTTCCTACACAAAATATCAACCATTTAAAATTTCGACAGAGTTAGACGTAGTATATAAAATAAGTATATAGAAAATATTTTATGTTTTCATCGTCAATTAACTGTTCATTGCTGTAATTAAAAACTTGGTATTTTTTTTAATTAGAGTAATAAACAGTAAATTGACGATGCCGCGTTGAGTTCCACAAAATATAGGCGGGAAGTAGATAAAGCAGTGCCTTGATACTAGGTTTTTTCTGCCTACTCAGCTATTCGCGATGTATGAAGCTAAAAAAATTCAAAGTTTCACGCCTTTTTTTCTAGACATTATATCAAACATAGTTATAAAAATAAATAACACTTTTTCTTGAGTGACACACAGACAACACACAAATAAAACTATTGGACCTATGTATATATAGATTTTATGAAAATTCTTCCATCATTTTAATTGTATTACAGTCAGAATTCAGACCATCTAATATTGCCAAGGACAGATTTTCTGCATACTTTTAAATAAGTTTTAACCATATAATTTGAATTATTTCCGTAGGTATTTCAAAAATGTCATTTTTAGAAAAGTTTTTAATTAAACCGACGGCTTGGTAGGTACGAGGCAAGTATTTTATGCTATATTTAATAATCTTCACTGCGCTTCGTAATGTAGATTTTAAATATGATTTTTAAATTATTATTTTAGCCGACATCTTTTCATTTTTATTTTGCGCTGTTGGTACGAGTATTTTTTACTTTTTTTTTTGTAAGTGTAAGTTCTCTTTTATGATAAAGCCTGATAGGTAAATATATATAGGGCGTATACTCCATAAAGAAAAAAAATATAATAAATAGTTACGATCCCTAAAGTTTCTTCTTACATTAATTAAATTGTGCTTACTCTTAAGTCAAAAGCTGCGACAAGAACTTTAGTAATATTGTACAAATTACAGAGCACATCTCGGGCTATAACTTATACAAGAATGCAAACTGCATAGGTAAAATATAGTGAACGTGTAACGACGCTAACAAATTAATTATTATAGACTAAAACTATTATATGAAGAGATATTTTGATTTAAAGTCAAAACGTTAAATTTATAAATAAATAAAACCCACTTGTAATAATTCACCTTATCATTATTTTATTAACTTTTAAAAACTTTTAAATTGACTGCATTTGTACCGTGCTACATACAGTAGGTGGGTTCATACAGTATATAAATTTTAAAGCTTCATGCTTTATACCGCATGTAGCAGGATATATGGAGAGAATTGAGTATTAAATTATTCTGTTGCCTACGTATCACTCAATAATCGAGACATTGTTTAAGTAGAAGAACTTACTGCCGGACCTTGTCTTGTTACCAGAAAGAGAAAATTTAAAATAATTAAATTTAAAAATTTAAAACACAACTACCTATCTCTATTATGCAATTGTGTCAATCTTTTACCTAATAGAGTTTTAAACTTGCTTTCTAACGATGTAGAATGAACCAAAGTTGCAACGTGAGCTTAGCGAGGCATGTTTACAGTGACATTAAAAATGCATTAGATGGAGGAGCTTTTCACACCATCGCATCGTGTAGAGTTTTAGTAATAATGTTAGGACCTAGGTCCACTAGTTTTTGAGCAGAATATGCCTGTAATGCATAGGTTCGATCACACTTAAAATTATATCCTTACATAGTAAAACCAAAAAAAATATCAATCTACAGATTTAAATCAGGTTTACATCATTTACTTTTTATTATACACTATTCATAAGGAAAGGAAGGTTTATATAACAAAAAAGCATGTCTTTGGTAAAAATATATATTTTTGTATAGTAAAAAAGAAGTACCTAGTGTACGACAGCACTAGTTCATAATATACGAGTAAATACAGAAACAAATCTCAAACAAAAAGGAGCGTAATTGAATAATACCTTTCTAGGCTTATAATTTTTTTTTTATTATTACTTAACTTAAATGTATGCTCATCAAAATGAGACTTAAAAGCAATATCCTCAGCTCTTTTCAAGGTTCTAAACCGCAAAAATAAAAACAGAACCCTTATAAGATCACTTTGTTGTCTGTTGTTGAACAAAAAATTCTAACAAGTAAAGCGCTTACACTGTTCAAGAATATTTGGAGGATAAGCATGTATGGAGTTAATGTCTATTGAACGTAATGCAGGATTGCTGCCAGCTAATGTTTATAGGTTGTACCATTGATTTTGAAAAGAGCAACTGTTGAGTTTCTTGCCGGCTCTTCTCAGCGGAACTGCCTTCCGAACCGGTGGTAGCTTTATGTTCATATGTTCATTCGACGATTCAAAAGTGCTTATAATAATTGCCTATTTGAATAAAGAATATTTTGAATTTGAATTTGAATTTGAATTTGAATTTGAATTTGAATTTGTTTGTTCGTCCGTCACGCGTCGCTCCATTTCTTTACCAGAGCAAAGAAATGAAAATAATATATTCTCAGTGGGAATAAAACCCACAACTTCCCCGTTTACAATAACCATACTACCATACCATACTGTACCACTGCGCCACTACGACCGCTATAAAATATAACCACCAAAAAGAAATTTCACAACTCAAATAAATTAATCTCGCTGTGAAAGATTAAAACATAATTTAGGTAGAAAAATATCTTATTCAAAGAGTATTTAGAAAATTGATGATAATACTAATTTTTTTATATACAAAAAAAATGAAAACAAACATCTCGATGCTAGTCTTGGCGTCGGGGAACAAGCGTGCGACTGTAAACACGACAGGCTGTGGGTTCGACTCCCTCTAGAGGGAATAAAATATTTTCATTCATTCATTGTTTCGTCCAGAATCCGACGGAAAATGACGAACGGAAGAATCTTAATGGACACAGAATGTTTTAATACTAAGTTACACCCTGCTGAAGACTGATGATACAGCGCTGGAAGTATCTGTATAACCTAGGCACGTTCTTTTTCATGCTCTCTTAAATTAATCTATTTATCTGGATTAATTGCGCATATTTTTATATATTTTTACAGTCTACGGGTCTACCCGTAACCTCGTACTATTGCTAAATGTTACAAGCGTGAGGTTTCCAAAATTGTTAATTTTTTCAAAAGAGTTTCATTTAAAATATAAAAAAATATATATGTAATAAGATTGTCTTTCTACTTTTCAAATAATTCGTTTAAGTTGTTATCATTATTTAACTTAGATCTGATAAGAAAATGACTTAACTTTGATAATTTATTATTATAAATGAACGCGAGGCCGTTGGGGTACAACAGTTGACTGTAAACGTAACGATCGATTATCTTATAAGAAAAAAATATATTTTCATTTCGTAATAGTAAAAATAAGAACGTGACGTTAAGCTCCACCACTCAACACGCATTGTTTGACACAGAAACTGAAGAATGCAAATTTAATTAATGCTAAATATATATGAATATTAACTCAATTAAATTAAAAATTTCAGGTAATTTTTAAGAAAATCTAATATTTCTCATCATATTATGACTTCATAGCTATTTTTTTCTTACCAATCTTATTCATTTCATACTTTATTTTTATTACAATAAGGTATATTTTCCATTAACAAAGTAATATTTCGCAGCCTTATCTCTATACCACGAGGAAACGAGTGTGGGAAGCGGTAAAGGTTTGATCGCGATACGTTTGTTACTTATTATGTGTGGGTTATTTATAAATATTTTCTTTTTTGGCTTAAAGATATATGAACCTTAAGATCGACCAGCTTTTGAAAGAAATCTTTATAAATCAAAATGTTATATTTTATATTAATACACATTGGTGGCAATGATTTATTTTTATTTCCTCGATCTGATAACAAGACATAGCCCAGCGTTAAGTCGATTCTGCACGCAACACGCAATGTCTTAAAAATTTGGCGGAAAGCAGAGAACGGCGTATCTTAACACAATCCCGCCATAATTATCTCTACCCATCCAAATAAATATATATGGAATAAAATGTGAAGCAAAATAAATATCTTAACTGGATTAAATTAAACACATACAATACTTTAAATATCAATAGAAACAAGACAATAGATTGAAAACACCATTCCTTTTGAAATAGCTTACAGAATTTTCAAAATAACAACCTCCTTTTAAAAATCAGTATAAAGCAACATTCATAAAAAATATTTTTAAATAACAACATGTACAAATTATCATTACTTTCAACAATGGCTTGTCATTATAGAAAAAATGTCTAAACAAAAATACCGGGCGCATCTGGCGCGTATAATTTTAATACAGTGTAATTATTTTTTCATTCGAACCCCCTTACGGTCGACCTTTAACCTTTTCTACCGTTTGAATTGTTTAGTACGACCTTTGGATTATACTTGCACGTATGTATTATACATACATAATTATGTGTATACCTATATAAGACAGACTTTTACACGCGGCTTTGCTTGTAATCAAATGAAAAATAATGACCTAAAGTTATGGACATCGAATCAACGCATAATCTAATCGTGGCAGGTATATCTGAACATGGGTAAATTGTAAGCTACAATTGAAGGCGAAATTATTAAAAAAATACCTTCATGCTGTTTCCCGCACATAACGGGCTAGGCAGAGGGAACCTAGTGTTAAGACACTCCGTTCCCCACTTTTGGCCGAATTTTTCAAGGCATTGCGTGTTGAGTGGCGAAACTTAGCATTGGACTTTCGCCTTAGTGCCAGCGCAAAATAAATAATAATTCATTCCACTGAGTGGGGATCGAATGGGGCCCATGCATCACGGCGGCCTAGAAATTATGAGCTTAATGTAAATATATATTCTTCTAAAGAAATGGATTATATAACAAAAGAAGATTTTTTAATTCAAACCAGCAGTCACTGAGATAAGCGCGTTCAACTAAACAAATAATTCAGTTTTATAATACTACTTATATCAGTATGTACGAAATGCATTGCACAACAGCAGTATGTGCGAAGCCGCAGGTCAAGCTAGTTATTAAAATAAGCATTTTTTTGTCATATTTATTGAAATTGCTGAATGTTATTCAGAAATACTGGACCAATCTTGTTTTAATGCAAACGTAGATTTCGATGTCGACCAAAACCAACCTCTATCCAACAATATGGTATTTATTTTAGCTTCTCGCTGTATCCCGCTCATAGGCAGAAGGAACCTAGGAATCGAACCAACAACCATCGCGCTTACATCATGATAAGTGTAGATAAAGATAATGTAAAGCAGTTTGCTAAAAAACACGTTTTTTAGAGTTACTTTTATATTTATGTGCAATTTCTCTAGTAAAGTATCTAATTTAAACTTTCCCTCAGAGCATAAACAAAATGGGGGCAAAACCATTGATAAGGCGATAACGCAAACGAATTCCACATCATTTCCGACCCACTTTGATAAAATCTTTGGTAAGTATCTACAGTGGCCCTTAAACTTTGGTAGCTTAAGGAAGAACTATTGGCCAAAAGCATATTTTTCTAGACATCTGTTTTTAAACTTGATCTTCTCGGAATCCATCATAGTTATTTTATTGTGAACGATGCTTCTAATTACACATTATTTATTATCTATACCATTTATACTTCTATACTATTATTATATAAATGAAGAGTTCGTTTGGTTTGTTGCACTAATCGCAGTAAGTACTAGTTCGGATTGAAAAACTTTTTGTTTTAAACAGTCTATTTATTGAAGATAAAAATTGAATAGACTATATAAAAATTGAGATCTGAATAAATAAAATCGAGTAATAATTATGATAAATATAGCAAAAGTAGGCAATGTTGATGGTTTTCGTGTTGCGGCGTACTCTTAGTTATTTACAGTTGACCATGCAAACAAAGCTACAGTAAAAAGTTAGGTAATTAGCTTTAATTATCACAAATGCGACTGACGTGATGCATGGCAAGCTGTCAACGCAACGGTTCAATTCCCACTTCAGTTTGACCAGTTAACACGAAATGCTTAATAAATTAATTTTTAACAAAAAAAAACCGACTTCTAACAACGAACTAAAAAGTGAAAAATAGTTATACAAAGTATTCGGGCCAATTGGGAATCTCCCTTTTTTGAAGTTAGTTGAAAATGAGAACATCTACTTTTTTGAGGTTGGTTGAAAAGAAATGCAACGATTAGGAATCGCACTTCTGATATCAATTTAAAAAGTTTTTGCTTGTAATTATTACAGTACAATCAATTTTTTACCAAAAAACAACAAACTTTCTTAATTTTGACCGGATCCCATAACCGGAACCTAACCAAACTTTAAACAAATTATTCTTGAACTGTATCCTTTCAAACAAAAAAAGAATCATCAAAATCGGTTGGCACGACATTGAGTTATTCGTCTATTTGTCGCGCTTATACCTAATGCAGATTTAAGACTTATGTGATTTTCTCGTAGATACCATTGCTGACATCCATGTCTGAACATGGACCAAAAAAATGGGACCATTCGGGAAGCTTCACCTTTCAAATAAAAAAAAAATCAAATTCGGTTCACCCAGTCAAAAGTTATGAGGTAACAAACATAAAAATAAAAAAATAAAAAACTGTCGAGTTGATAACTTCCTTTTCTTACGGAAGTCGGTTAAAAATTGAGCAGAAAATAGGCAATGGTCGGTAACGGACGGACGGTTTTAACACCTGTTACCTGTTGTTATCTAGCAGGCTGCCATGGTGACTGGTAAAATATAGATTTTGGTTTGGGAACCACTGTCAAGCCATCAATAAAGCTTCCTGAAAAACCTTTTCACGCACGAAAATAAAGAAATGATCCTTTTGTGCGAGTGTCACGACACACCGTGCTGTTAGGAACATTACTTTGAAAATGTATATTTGATTTTAGTATTCCTATCTTTGGCTTTTCCGTAAATATACTGCCGGCCCTTAACAAGCAGATAGTAAACGCCATTGTTTTGATTGATTTTTGTTCTCGTCTTCACCCTTATAACAAGCCAACTCGCTGCGTTGAGTTCCGTCACTCCATGCCTCGAGAATTCGGCGAACAAGACAAGAAAGTAGGGAACGGAAGTGTCTCATGGGAACGGAATGTCTTAACTCTAGGTTTCCAGGTTGCCTCTGCCTACCCTGCTATGTGCAGTGTACAGCGTGTATCTAATATAGATTATTATTACTTTACTTATTATTAATATACAGAATATACTTTTATTAAATTAGTGAATCAATTTTACATTTTTAAATATAAATTATTATAAAAAAGATACATTTAAAAATATAAAAAAAATAAAAATATAAAATAATATTATTAATATTATTATTAATATTACTTTTATGCGCCTTTCTGCAAAAAAATACTTATTTTAGAAAATATGTATTTTTTATGTATTTAAATTTAAAACATTAATGAAATGAGGTCGTCGTGGCACTTTGTAAAAAAGATTGTATATTTTAATTAAAATATTTATTGCGTACAATTTTTGGTTTTTGCGACAAAGCGTAGCGGTGAGTTTGGCGACTCAGCGCGCAATGTCTAAAAATGAGGTGTACGTAAAGTTGGGGACGGAGTGTCTTTATACAAAATTTTCTCTGAATTCGCTACTATACAGGGTAAAGTTAAAAAAGTCACATCAATCTTAAAAACTAAATTATATCGCGATAGCAAATGTGGGTTAAAAGTTATAAAATAAAAAAACTAAGCTATTTCGCTCTCTGCAAAAACATTTTCTTTTGTACACAATTCGGATTCCATCTTAAGAAGTTTTAAAGAAATGTTCTCGCATATTTTTATATTTTTTAAAATCTTTAAACAACTTATTTTAAATTTAAAAACTTAAAAAGAAAAGAATATTTCCCAACTTCTTGTTAACTTTGGCTTTGGCTTTGACTTCTGTTGCTACATAGTTAGTAATACTTATTATTAATTAAAGATAATAGTTTTTTCTTTTTATCATCTTTGTATCCCGCACACAGCAGGGTTAGCAGAGGGAACCTATTGATAAGACACTCTGTCCCCAACCTTCTGCAGAATTTTGGAGACATTGCGTGTTGAGTGGCAGAAATCAACGCCGCACTTTGCCTCGACACCAGAGCGAAGAAATGAAAATATAAATTAATATTTCATTTCCTCGAGTCTTCAACCGTCGCGTTTCAGTCACATCCTTGTGCACCTGGGCCACGACGGCTAAAGATAATAGAATCCGTCAATATCACAGAACGAAAAAAACGCAATGACATAAGCTGTGACTATTAACGCGACTGTTGTGAATTCGATTCCCACTCGGAGTAATGATTTTTTATTTATTATCGTGTAATAGTGCAAATCGCTGTTGACTTCCTCCACTCTGCTTATCAAAGAACAGTGTTGCCATACCACGTTTGCTAATGGCATATTACAGATTATTATTATCATCATCGGTAAATATAGCTAGTTAATATCATTTCTAAACTTAAAGCCTATAACGGCCCCACTATAAAATATCTTATAATATAACTATGGACATTATATTTACATCCCGCGATATTTCCGTATATATGACAAATTCTCATCGAAATATACAAAAAGCTAAAACCATTTTAGAATTTACTGACAATCGATCTCAACAAAAATTGTAAAGGTAAAAAAGTAGTTGTAAAAAATATATTAGATTAACTGCATCAAAGCTACTTACCCAAATGTAAATAAACATTATTTCTTTTAATTATAGAGGATAATTTAAAAAAATTATAAAAAAAAAACAATTAATTTAAATTAACTTAAAAGTAAAAAACCTCCCGTAAAAGATTATCTTAGGTTGCCATGGCAACCGTCACAGTAGCGCCATCTTTTTGAGATAGAAACTACGTCGTGTCTCACACGTACTACGTAGTTAGATGCTTAGATGTTAGATGGCGCTACGAAATGTTTTAAAGGTTTAAGCTTTATTAAACTTTTTCATTACTTTATAGCTTTTGCTCTTTCATATTTATACTTACTAGAATATTCTACGTCCATGATAGAAAGCAAGCAAGTAAGAAATATTTGAGCCTACTAAAACAGATCACAATAACACAATTTGTCTAATTGACAAAGGAAAAAATATAATTCATTCCCTTTAGTGAAATCGAATCCACAACCATCGTGCAAATGTGAAATCTATAATTTTTATACTTATTTTAAAAAGTAAAATGTTTATCTGATGATTACCGATGCTACGCTTAGATGGCGCTACTTGCAAAATTTGAAATTTTAGATTATAAGCAGAAGCTTGACAGACGGAGAAAAGAAGTGTCAAAAGAACGTGGAATTTGCAACCGATCATCTAAGAAATCTCTTAATCTTTACACTAGGTTCCCAGGCTCCCTCTGCCTGTCCTACTACTTGCGGGAAACAGCGCGAAAAAATAAATAAAGACTGGCTGTCCTGCAAGGACTGTCCTTATATTATTTCAATACATTTTTTTCATTGACTATTTCTGTATACAAGGTTAGCACTATACACTAGGTTCCTAAGTTCCCTCCACCTTCCCTGCTGTGTGCGGCATACAGCGTGATGCTAAAAAAACAGCGTATGAACTACAAGCAACAAGGCAAACTTAGAATTGATTGCAAAATTTTATTATTACATATTATTTTATGTATTGAATTCATGGTGGATAAAATCATTCTGAAAAGCAAAATAATTTTCAAACGTAAAAAATTAACATAATCTTACAAAAAAGTAAGTCATGCGAACCATTCAAATTATTCATTATTCGTAATACTTTAAACAGTAAACTTTGCAAAGAGTCTTTCCCTTTCAAATCGTTTCAGAACTTGTAAGACTTGTAAATATTTTACCAAGTTCTACCACAATATAAATTATATAAATAAGATTTGAAACTTTTTGCGTTCTTTCATTATTATATATCTATATTTAAAATATAAATAGTTTATTTTATTTTACATTATCATGGCTCGGTGGCAAGTATGTCATCCACTATCTGCAGCTTCTCTTCCTTATGACACAAGAAAAAGTGCGCGAGTTAACAATTCTCGTAATGTAATATTGCCCATAGCTTCTCTCGATAATTGGATCGTTCAAACAAGTAGTTTCTAAGATTAGCGCGATCAAGCAAACAAACATTTCTAATAACATATTATAACATTCACCTCCATAATATAAATAAATAAATGCAAATGTAGAATTGACAAAAAAAATATTGAGAAGGCACTAAGCACCTTAGTTTCACATTTTGCAAAAGATCCCAGTATTGAGAGACACTGTTCTCCGCTTTCCACTGTTGTTCAAGACATAAATAATTAATTCCAAAAATTGTCCCACTGCTATATGTCACTTTGTTTGAACAAATAAATATGAAGTAAATACATAAAATAATATACGAGTAAACTTTTTATTAGTTTATATTTAAAGGATTTGCCCTTTCATTTCTTTTATCCGAATAAAATAATGTAATAAAAATTAATAAAAGAAATAGCTAAATATAACACAAAGTATTGTTACATCAAAAAAATTGAATCTGTTACTTTGAAACACCACCACACCGTATCCCTCCGGTTCTGGTCACCGAATTTTATATTAATAAAATAAAAAAATATCTGTTTTCTAGGTCAATCCTCTTAATTTCGAATGAAAGTCCCATTAGACTTCCAATTCTTAGGCAATGGTCTTCTCACTGATCGCCTTTTAATTGAACCAATTAATTTTTTGCCCTGTGAAGGGTATTAGGGTTATCTTTTATTACAAGAAATGTGGGGAAATATCGGAATTCACGTAAAAATTAAAGACGTTTTCGTGAAGGAGCTTATAATATGGTAATATCATGGATATATTTCAGTGGTATATATTTCAGTTCGTTATTACTTTATATATATATTTTTATAGTATAAGTCCACATCGCTAGGTAGATAAAGGTATTAAATAAAATTTTCTCTTCATTTCAGATCTAACAAATAGTTCTTATTAAGACAAGATGGCAGCGTTCGTGGCGAAGCAGATGGTGGGCAACAAGCTTAGCGCTGTGAAAGGTACGTCATTAAATATTTAATAATATATTAATTAAAATAGCACAACTGTTATTTTAAAAAAATACATAGAACTTAGTGTTGAGACACTGGGTACCCTTTGCGCCCAATTTCGTGAGGCTACATATTAATCGGCGTAACAGTCCGTCAAGTGGGAACGAACTTACAATCATTACATTTACAATCAAACGCACCGCGCCCGATAAATAATATAAGAAAATAATATAATATTACATATATATCACATTCAAAATATACGCCTGGCTAACAAGATCGTGCCCCGGGAATATGGCGCTAATAAAGAAACTATCTGTAACTTAATATTAGTTTATATTTGCAATAACTACGACAGAATGAACAATTAATTACTATGAAAACGAATATATACTAGCGAACCGCTCAATTCGTCGCCCGCTTGAACTACACGATGAATTGCTTTGCTTGCTTCAAACGAAAATCGAACTTTCACCATTCAAAAGTAAGAAACCGACCTACAATTCTAAAATACATTTAATAAACAAGTCTTATATTTAAATATTACTAAAAAATAAGAACCCCTCAAAACAGACGTGGGGCTTCAATAAAAGCGGCTCCTTTGGGAAATTGTTTAAGTAGAAGTGCTTTAGTTCATTATACCGACTTCTTATTGTGTCTTTGAGACTGATCGCCTTTAGATATTAAAGTGTATTCTTATTTTATACAACATCTAGCGTTTACACGCGGCTTTGGCCACATGGTCAAATTGGAATAACCAACAGTTGTGTATGGGATATGACCGCGGATACTGTACATCGAAACGATTTTGTGATTTAAAATAGCCTATATATAGCCTTTCTTAATAAATGAACTATCTAACATATATAGGTTTTTTAATTTGAACCAGTAGTTCCTGAGATTAGCGATTACTGACAGTAAACGCTAAGATGGTTGTGAGGTCGATTCCTACTCGTGGAATTACTTTATTTTCATCACAACACGATAAATGGCAGCATTGAATTCCGCTTATACGCAATCTGTCGAATGTTGAATTGGGGCGGAAAAGGCACTAGCGTTCATAAATAATTATTTAGTATTCTAAATAATTATAAAATTAACTATACAACGATGAGTGGGCGCATTATATTAACACTAGGTTCCCTCTGCCTGCCCTGCTCAGCTAAAATGTACATGTGCCTATAATAATTTGAAAATTGGTTCAAAACAAAAAGTAATATATGTGTATGGTTACAAAATAAAAAAAATATTATGTTTTATATATATTTATTTCTCAATTAAAATTATAATTATAATGAAATTTTGTATATGTGTTACACAATTAGTCATGTTATTTAAAATGACATTACATGAAGCATTTACAATTTAAAAATTATTTATGAATACACAATTATATATATTTAATAAATTCATTTTACCACTTTATGTTAAAAAAAATGTATGTACTATTATAAAAAATACTTAAAAGTATACACGAGGTATTTTTTATTATTTTTTTTGGTTTATTTTTTTCCTAAAATTAATTATTGCTAAGTCGATTCAAGCTTATATATTAGACAGGCAGACAGTTCTTAGTAAAAACAAATAATAAAAATTGATGTAAACAATTCTTTGTGTTCTTACAAATTTCGATTTGAAATGGAGTTATATATAACTCTTATATAAGTGGGGAGTGTGTCTTAACACGAGGTTTCTTCTGTCTACCATGCAGATTTTTTAAACATTAAAATGTCGACTAAATTGTTATTCACAAACTGAGAGAATGAGCTACTTACTTTAGTTTTTTACCACATTTTAATTTGTACATAATTCTATACGTAATTATTTTTGTTGTAAGTACAACTTAAATTTGACCTTAAATTTATCTACGCAAAATTTTAAAAATCACTTATAAGTTTTAACTTAACACTTATAACATTTTTATTTATTTTTTTTGTATTTTTTATATTTCAATATATTTACATACATACATACATATATTGGTTGTAAAGTTATTAGTAAAGTATTTTTGTTTTTTTTTTTTTTTTTTGATTTATAACTTATCATTAACTTAAAAAGACTTTAAAAATAAAAGCAATTTTATTTACTAATATATATCGTGGGATACCAACAATCAAGAAACAAGTTTCATCATTTGAATATTTGCGTTTGGATCAATTAGATAAATAACTTTGCTAATTACTTTGACAAATTTACATTTGTTGTATCGTACATAAAAAAATATTGAAATTACCTTATACTATTTTTGTTGAGTGTTGGAAAGTTGTACCGGTTTTGATGCAGTTTATTAGATTCTTTAGTTGTCTGTCATAAATTAAAAATATGTATAGCTTTTTCTTACGGGAGAACTGTACGCCGCCGCTAGTTTTGTTGACATGTAAGTGACAGCAGTGTCATTGGACATTTTGAAATATTTAAAAAATGTATCGACAGCATTACCGTTAGTTTTTATGTTTTGAGATTTCTTCTGTCTGTGTATGTAGTGTAGGTTTTGCAGTATAATTGACTCTTTGAATATTTTAACTTCAGCTCGGGACGCTTCCATCCAAGCTTCTATATCAGGATGTACAGGCTCTTTTTCTGGGGTGGAAGAGGAACTGCCCCCTTTCTTGGGGCTATCCCATTTAGGCTTTGGTAACGATGACGCTGGAGGGGCTATACTATCATTTTTGTCTACATCATCAAATTCTTCATCTTCTTTTTTTTTCTTAGCTCCTTGTACTACCCATCCATCATTTATGTCCTTCTCCTCAGAAGTAGTTCCATTAACAATTGTGTTTTCTATCTCAGTTATGTCTTTGCTGCAACTACATTTAAGATTCAAACAAATTGTGCAGAGACTCTTCTCGAACACTTCGAGCATAGCAATTAATTCCTTTCTGATATTATAAAGGTTCAGCTCCTGAAATTTTAAATGTTATTATTTTACTATAATAACGTACTAATATTTCTAAAGTTTATTTTTCAATATTTTTATTCCTTTTTATATAATAACGTAATTGTAATTTTAAAAAAATCAAGTTAAATATATAAATATATGCGGAAAGACTAATTACAAACTTAAATTGTGTTTCGTACTTTATTTAGAAAAAAAGATATACATTGATGTGCCAAATGAGCGATATAATAATTAGCTCATTCTCCACTTGGAGAATAATTATATTTAAACTATTTTAGTTTCCCCTCTCTGGCATAACAACGCGCAGCGTTGAGTTCCACCATCGACCGCAATATTTTAAATATTCGGCCGATACCGAAGATACTTAACAATAAGTGCTTACTATCGATCCCGTTGCGGGAAAAAGCGTGAATCTGTTTTATGTTAAAAAACTAGCAACCTAGTTGCCCCTTTTTCTTCTTTAAAACTTCTACCTACAATTCTTTCAATTACGGTATAAATAAGCTTATTTATTATTTACACAGTAGTTATTAAAGTGTTCACAAGTCACACGAAATATGTACTTCTGCAGCAATTGTTTTTTTAACATTAAAAAAATAATAATATATGAAAAATTGCTTTTGTAAAGTTTTCTAGTATTAACCAATAAAAATTCAATTATATATATATATATATATATTATAGCTTCACGCTGTATCCCTCAAATAACGGGCAAAGAGAATCTAGTCTGAAGAACACCGTTACTCAACTAGCGCAGAATTTTTGATAGGTACATTACGTGTACAGCGGCGGAACACAACGCCGCTCTTTACCTTGTTACTAACACAAGAAAATTACTCATTTCCTCAAATAGGAGCGAACCCATAATCTTCACATTAACTATTAACGTACATTGATTCCAATTATATATTTCAATATGATTTTAATTGACGTATACATTTTATACTATAGAGAAAATACTCACAAGCTGATAGCTTTCGTCCGAAAAGATGTCCTCACACATATTTATTTGCTTAAAACACTTAATTATAAGAAAAAAATCAAAATCTATTTTATTGTCAACGACCTACAACCAAGCTCTAGTAACAGACGGGCAGAAATAAAAATTTTTCTATGTACCTTTCATTTGTTAATTATTTACTGGGTACCTGCAGTACATGGACAATATAGTGTGTAATATAGTGTTTATCTCAAAGACTTAAGAAGCAAAATCGCTTGAAGTTATAAGGGATAATAAGTAATTACCCCCACTGCCTTATTTTGTGTACTTAAGATAATATTTTCTATTGTAACCGATCGTTTACTTTGAAGTTTAACCAAAATTGTAAGCATTATTATTATGTGTTAGTATACTTGTTTTTGTTGGCTTACTTTATATTATTATCAATACAAATGTGTAAGTTAACTGTTAATTTATCCAAAAGATCAATTACGTAATTAGGATGGTGGTAGGTTCAATTCTCAATCATGGGAACGATTTTTTGTCATTTGATGCTTTACTGTAAATCTATGTGTAAAGTGACTCGTTCGCTTTACATTTAGATTTAAATATAATTACAGATCTAGAGAAATATTTTATTAAAAAGAAAATAAATAATTTATATTAAAAATAAGAGGCCGTCTAATCGACGTTGGCTAGTCTAGGCTGGCTGGCAAGCTGGCTGGCTAGTTGAGGGTTCGATTACTACTCGTGAAAATGAATTATTATTTTAACTTCTTCACTCTGATAACAATCCAACGCACGGTGTTCAGTTCCACCACTCATCACACAATATCTCGAAAATTGGACAGAAAGTAGGAAACGAAAACAAATATTTACACCAAAATCACAACCTGCAGACAGTCACGTTTAATATTCATAATGCATATACGAAAATAGAATTTATATAATGATTATTGATGCTAATTACCTATTATTTAATTAATTTTAAGAAACTCATTAACCGTTCCGTATAGTTTTTTGATTACAATTTTGCATATTACAAATCGTTCCCAATTTAACCTAAATATAGCTTCGAGTTCCACCATTATGATAAAGTAACAGAACTTCAGTGCGGCGTTGAATTTCGTCTATTTATTTTCAAATTTAAGAGAAAGTGGAGAACAGTGTCTCAATACTTAACTTAACATACTACTGCGTGCTACTGAAACGCGGCAGGTTATGGGGTCGATCCCCACTCGAGGAAATGAAATATGTAATATATTCATAACCTCGCCCTTATAACCCTTATAAGGAGGCAAAGCGTGGTGTTGACTGCAGACACTCAACACGCAATGGCTCTAGAATTCGCCGCAAAATGAGGAACGGAAGTGCTTTAATGGGAACGCAGTGACAACCATATTCAGTTCCTAGGTAACCTCTGCCTGCTATGTGCAGAATTCGGCGTTCAGGAGAATGATACATTTTTATTTTCTCCCGCTGATTACTAGACTGGGAGCGGTGTTGTGTTCCGCCACTCAATAGTCAATGTCACATTGATTAGGCGCAACTCTAAGAACGTAGTCTCTTAGCACTAAGTTCCCGCTGCCCACATTTCTTTATGCGTAATACAGCGTGAGGCCAAAAATACATACAATAAACCTCTTTCTGTTAACAAAGAAGTTAAAACTAAACTAAATGAGTAATATTCTTAAATCACCAGATTTAAACAATTTTGTTTCCAAGAACATTTACGTCTATTGTGGTATTTACAAAACAATTGTTTACTACAAAACTGTTTGTGTATTGCAGATTATATTTTTCTTAGTAAAAGTAAGCTTCACACTATTTATAAAATAACTTTGAAGTTATAAAACTGTTGAAACAATGGTCTGTAGACGTTATCGTTATTATGACGCAGGTAGTGGGTTCACTTACTGGCCGAGTTACTTGTTTACTATATTACTCAGTATTTTATTCTTTATGCATATCCTAGTTTTCGTGGTTTTGATAAGACGGAAATTATCATTAAGATGTACCATTTATACTGATTTTTAATTGTATTTATTAATTTTAAATGTATTGTATTGTACTAGTGGAAAAGCTTCTATTTATATATTTTTTGCAATTTTGCAATGAATATTGCAATGCGGGATGAATGTAAACATAAAAACAAGATGAAGTGATTCATCACTACGTTCTGTCATGACGTAATAAAATATTAGGAGTTCATAAAATAAATTAACTCTGCCTTATAATTTGGCACTAAGTGATCTCAATCACTAGTGTTGTTATTCAATATCAGAAAGTATCGATAAATATTTATTTAATATACGTATAATATAATACACATTTATTTTAAACTAGCGGCCTCGGTATGATTTCGTTCACTTGAACTACATGACTATTTATTTAAGTGTGCTTTAGAAAAAAATATTAATTATAATATAAAATGTTAGTAATTCATGATTTTTAACAATGTGTTTTTTTTGTCTATTCCAGGTAAAAATCATGAAGAAATAAGAAATTTAGCTTGATTATCATTAGGTTTTACACAAAAAAACAACTCAATTCAACCGCGACATGAAAAGTACGATCGGTAAGATAAGAAAATATTTATATTGCATACTTTACTTTTACTTTATCTTCCACATTATTATTTTAAAGACTTCGATATCTTATTATTTTATATGGATACTTTTAATTCTCACGAAAAACACAAGAATAAGCATAAAAACAAAGTACAAGTCTATAATATATTAAAAAATGTGTATAAATAAACAGCACACTACCTACGATCTAAGCACCAAAAAAAAAATCAATATAATTTCATAAAATTTTTCTAAAGGGCACCAATCAAAAGCACTTAAGGCGGCAAATATCATAAAAATCAATGAACTATTCGCAAAATTGCCGTCATCTAAAATAATGTCGGAAAGGCATTCGTTTTAAATCGAAGGGTAACCCACTTCTGTCCATTATTCTCCCCACTTTATTGTTCTATCAATAGTATGAGGCAAAGAATGTGCCTCTTAATATGCGGTGGCGACGACAAATATTGGAGGCGAGGAAGATCAAAATGCTAGGAATGTCTGGCTCTTGAGCTCGTCTCGAGATGGTAGAGAAGTACTGTGTTCATGTCGACAACTGTTATGATTATTACCTTATTTAATATTTAGTAATTGTTAATAATATGTTCATGCAATACTTCAATTTAAAAAGGTATTGATTCAGTTAGTTTTATGCTTATCCCCAAGAAAATTTAATTTGAAACGTGAATGTAACTAATTGTCATCGATTTTAGATTATGGCTTATAAAATGGGCTTAGATAAATCTGAAAAAGTAATATATAACGCTCCCTATTATTTAAGCCTATTGGTTGTTCAATTCAAAAGTTATAACATGGGTCTATTTTTCCATTTGTTCTATTATTACTTAGTAACAAATATATTCTGTAATAAACAACTAAAAAAAAACGTTTACACGCGTTACTTTACCCTTAAAAGAGATTAATATATTTTTATATAAGCTAATAACTAATTGTAAAAATTCAGTCCAGTCGAGTTAGCACTAAAAATATGGACAATATAATATTATTTCACATATCTGCAGAATGTCATTATGAATAAAATGTGATCAATCCCGCACGAACATCAAAATGTTCAATTTCAAAATTTATGAACATATTTTTCTTACTTTTCCAGTGAAACAATAAGTTCTATGATAACATATTTCAAGCAAAAATGTTAGGTCACGCAATTATTTATAAAAAAGATATTATATATTAAGAATCACCGTGTTTGTGTTGAGTTATACCAATTTAGAGTGGGCCACTTAGACCGCATGATTTCAGTCGTTTTCTCGAAGTGCTGTAGAAGGAAATTTAAAACGCAAACCTTATGTCTAATTTATGTAAAGAATACAGAGTGTAATTTTTATCTGAAAAAAAGCTATAATATATATATTAATAAAAAACTTAGATTTAGTTTAATATAATTTTGAGAACATAAAGAAATTACTATTACAGTTACTACAACTACTATTATAGTTATATACCAAGAAGAACAGTATATGTATAGATAGCTTGGTATTCTTGTTCTCCGCCGTTATGAAGCACATTGCCGCACGTCGCGTCCCCGAGCTATGTAAAGGGTTATCGCCTTAATAGATTTCCGATAAAGTTAATTAAAATGCTTCAAATCGTACATTTAACTCATCATATTAATTTCTGAATTATATAGCCTCTGGGCTATAGTGGCACAATGGGAGACAGTGTGACTGTAAACGCAATGATGGTAGGTTCATCCTCATTTGGGGGAATGCACCACTACTATCTCAATTAATTGCTTAGATACATATATTGTTTTATACAAAAAAAATATGCTATATATTATTTTTTCCTAACGGTAATATGTCTAATATATTTATCTAGAAAACGTGTAAAAATTTTGAACTTATCGGGATTTAAACCCGTCCCTCTTGGAGACCATCCAAGCGCTCTGACTGCAACTTTTTATTGCAACTTAACTTGTTAACATCTCTGTAGGGATTTTTTTACAAACACAATTAGAACAGACAAATATTTATTTAAAAACTTATCCAACCCGCGTATTTTATATGTAATAAATTATTTAATGCATATTGAATAATATAATATTTCCATTAAAATAATACAAATTATCTTAATAAACCATTAATTATATATAGGACAAAGGCGCATAGAGGCGTTGCGTTGTTTGGACAGTTCAGCCTGCGGTAATTCAATTTCGGTTTGCGCTTGAAAGTTTTCACATTCATCCTCCGGTTGTGTGTCACTTCATTTAATAACAGCGTGCTTTTGATATCGCAAATAGCTTGTTGACTTAGTTTTAGTTTAGATTCACGCTTTATCTTGGATATGATATGATGGGCACTGACCACATTGCTTAGACTCTCCGTTCTCCACTTTTGACGCATATTACGTGTTCAATGGTTGAACTGAACGCCAAACTTTGTCTTGTTAAAGCTTGGAAATAAAAAAAAATATTAATTCTGCTGGGTGGGATTGAAGAAATAATATAATAACAGCAATATTTACAGTTCCGCTGCGCCACGATAGCCTTAATTTTAATTTTGTTTGATAGAAGAGCGTAGTGTCTTAACACTATGTTTCTCTGTCATAAGCGGTATACAGCGAACTTAAAAAAGATGCCTTTCCTTGCTTAATCTCCAACTATATGCCAAATAAAAGTCCAACACGACATAGTGCTAAAACAGCGTAATTACATATAAAATGCTAAACACAATATCATTCGTCGATACAACCGTGCATCACTAACGAGGGACGTGTCGTTGGCATAGCGACGACGAACGTTGAATAACGCATTTTATTCCTTTTATTTTATTTTGGGTTCAAATCGTATTAGTATATGTATTCGTAAATGTAAAATTAAATGTACCAAATGTAAATTTCATTGTAAATGTAAATGTAAATGTAAAATTAGATGGTATAGTGGTTAACTGGGGATCGACGATGTTTGGTTATTCAAATCTCAATTATATATAATATTTTAATTTCCCATAGAGTAACTTCACGCTTTTCCCCGAGTATAATGTAGTTAGCTGAGTTAACAACAGTGATAAAATACTTTTTTACATTACAGAATAAAAAAAATATTTCGGATTGAATGGTTCAATTAATAACTATCCTTTTTTCATTGTATTAAATATTCATTCTAAGAAAAAAATCCTGTGACTAAAATATAAAATAGTAAGCAAAATATAATGTATTTGCAGAATGCATATGTAGTGCGGCCAAGCGCGCTATCTCCTACCACCAGGCGGGATTATATATTTACAATGGAAGCATTGGCCTGAAAGATGTGGAAGAGTTTTAGAACTCAGCTTCACGCTTTATCCCGCATAGCTGGACAGGCAGGCACAGCCTAGTGCCATGACACTCCGATGACCATTTTCCGTCCGCATTTCAGATATTCGGTGTTGTAAGACGGAACTCAAGGCCTTAAATAAGTTATTGTAAGCGTACAATCAATCATTCATTATTGTAATTTGATGTACAGTTATTTTTATTTTGTCTTCTCAGAGCGGGAAAATGAAAGTTATTTAAATGTAACAAGTACTCTGAGTAGAAACCGAACCCGCGACCATAGTTTTTACAACTTGAGCCTGAGACCGTAATTTAATATATTTACAACAATATATTTAAATAGAAATTAAAAAGCAAAAATGTACATAAAAGTTAAATATTTACCGTTGACCTTCAATCCTAAAATTGGTACAAAGCCTCGAATCCAACAATCGAATCGAAATAAAACAAATACTTAATAATAAAGGATTTTTTTTTTGGATCCTATAAGATTAAAAAATGTGCCCAATAATAGTTTTCCTAATATATATTTTTAGTAAACATTACGTATATGGAAAGATTATATTACAGTCTTTAGATATAGTTTACCAAAAATAAATGTACAAAAAAGACAGCAATAAACAACAAGCTGCTAAATTGTTTCTTTCATTCGCTCGCATTGAATATACGAGTATAGGAGATTTGGTAGCGATATAAAAATTTATATCCCCGAGGATAAGCAAGGCTTATGTGTAAGTCACGGCGCTGTACGCCGGACTAGGGGAGCGTGTATTATACTTTACTGGTTTTACTTACGTTACTTTACTTAAATATGTGATTTTTGTATAAAAACTATAAAACATCGTTTTACTATACATGAGCAAACTGATACAGGTGAAGAGGCGGTATTTTAAGCTATGTTCACCTCATATAGCCTTGTCCAAATTTTCACCGCTTTGGAAATATTGAAAAAATATATGAAAAAATATATGAAAATACCGTATAGGCGCAATAACTTGCTGGAAAAAATGTTTTACGTGTTTTTCTACCGAATATTTGGTATTTTTATAGTCTCTGATGTACGTCCCATTTAAACATGTAACGTGAAATTAAGCCACCTGATTGTTTTATTTTTTGTTTATTGGCTTAACAATATTTGAAAACGTTTGTCACTTCATGTTTCATTAATATTTTCTAGAAAGTTTATTATACTTATAAATGCTTAAAATATTTGGAATATTTTATGAATATTCTCAATTGGTAATTTTTCTTAATTTTGTTTAAAATATAACATCATTTACCTCTTATTTATAACAAACAAACATACGAAAGTTTAATACCATTCGAATATAATACGAACATACGAATGTAATAAAATCTGGTATTTCTGCTATACGTGCTTATAATTTCGATATCTGATTTCTTTTCTATGTGTTACTTTGCATTGAATAGAAATCATATTTTTTGTATAACCGATTTTAGCTCGTAGTCTCAAAAAAAAATTATATGTAGGATGACTCTTTTCATTAAAACGACTATATACTCGTATAGAACAATCTATCTATATATATATAAAAGGACTTGTCCTCACTGACTGAGGTAAGACGCACGCCTAGCCGTAACCGCTGTGCGTAGAAACGTGAAATTTTGACAGATGTTTACTTTTGAAATCTGGACATCCACTAAGACGGGATTTTGAAAAAATGTAACCCTAAAGGGGTGGAGTAGGCGTTGAAAGTTTGTATGGAAAAAAAAATTAATCGGCACCGATTTTTATAAAATTTTAAAATTAGACTCTTAAAAATATTTCATTGAACACATGTTTCGTGGTTTATTAGAATTCACCTCTAAATACGCAAGCGAAGCTGCGCGCGTCAGCTAGTATAAATATAAATACAGCAGATAGGGTCGGAGCCAAACGTCAGATGCAGACGCGGAAATTACGACCTAACACAAAATTACACTAAAGATGAGCGAAATTGATATGAATACGTATATGAGTACGCTGTTATCTTTTGTAACCTGCTAATGAGATGCTATAGGAGACCCATGGGATAAAAGGATTTTGTAAAAAAAAACAGATGGACTTGATTATTTCAGTTGTCTTTAGATTTTTAACCAACTTCTGTAAGAAAAGGAGGTTATCAATTCGACTGTATTTTTTTTTATTTAATGTTTGTTACCTCATAACTTTGGACTGGGTGAACCGATTTTGATAAAAAAAAATATTTGAAAGGTAAAGCTTCCCATGGTCCCATTTTTTTGGTTTATGTCTGACAATGGTATCCATGAGAAAATCACACAAGGATAATTTGGTGAAAGTTTAGTTAGGTTAGGTATTTCCGATTATGGGATCCGGTGAAAGTTAAGAAAATTTGTTTAATTTTGGAAAAAATTGATTATACTGTAATAGTTACAAGCAAAAACTTTTTAAATTGATTTCAGAAGGGAGATTCTTTATCGTTGCATTTTTAACCAACCTCAAGTAAGAGGATGGTCTCATTTTCAACCAACTTCAAAAAAGGGAGATCCCCAATTCGCCCGAATACTTTTTATGTATGTTCTTGTCAATATACCAAAATGTTACTTTGCAGAAAAATAATACCTGATCAAATTAAGTTTTACATAGGACAACCACAACCACTCATTAACAACCACTACCACCACCATCACCACTCGTTTCAGAAGCATCACTTTAAGATCTACCCATCACCTAAAATCGTAAAATAATATATTTTTTAACAAAAAGAAAAACCGACTTCTCACAACAAACTAAAAAGTGAAAAATAATTTTACAAAGATTTTATAATTTTGAAGTCGGTGCCAAGTAAAACAAACAGGCTTAGTAATTAGATATTGTAGTAAGGTTGTTGTAACATTAGCTTGACACCGACTTCAAACCTATAAAATCTTAGTAAAATTATTTTTCACTTTTTAATTCCTTGTTAGAAGTCGGTTTTTCTTTTTGTTACAAAATATTTTTCGTAATATTTGATTACTTCGATATGTATGTAGGTCGTTTTTAAAGTTAAGTTACTGTTAAATAGATTTTTAAAAAATCAAAGTAAGTCAGTTTCACGCTATTTCAGGGTAGGCAGAGGGCACCTAGACACTCCGTCCCACATTTGGAAGCATTGCGCGTTGAGTGGTAGAACTCAACGCCGCGCTTTGCCTCGACCCCAGAGCCAAGAAATTAAAATATATTTTTTTACTTGAGTCACGACTGGCCTCATTTTTAATATTAGTAGAATAATAAAATAGTGGACCGCCTTCCCTGCTGTGTGCGGGATACAGCGTTAATATAAAAAATAAGGTTTTGAAAATAAATCCACGCTTGAACGAATTTGATAAAACTTTAAATTTAGCTTATATATAACTTACCGGTTAAAATTTATGAAAAGATTTAGAATAATGGAGAAACCGCGTGTGGGTCGCTAGTACACTATATAGTTTAAACTGCATTACCCAGAAAGAAGGCCCCCGACAATTTCCGTTCCTGCATTTGACGTACAAAGTCTTCGGGTATTTTGCTTGCGCATTTAATTGTATACGAGTGGCCCTTTGTACGGATGCTGGGAAATAAGATGGGTGAACAAGATGATTTGATTTTCTCAACCGTCAGATATCTAATATATTATATTTTCTTCAATTTTTATACGTCAATTATCTCGTATTCACGCGTTTTAAATGCGTGTAAGAGTTCATTTTGACGTTCAATAATTTTCTATTAATAATTTTAATTTGATATCTTGTACACACTGTTACTGTTTCTTTCTCTCTTTCTCTATCTTTAGAAATAAATATGATGTAAGTGCAAACGAGTTGACATTCTTATCCCAAAGAAGTTTTTTTATTAACATCCATATTTCTATACTAATATTATAAAGCTTAACTACTGAATCCAATTGATATTTATTTTGGTGTTGGTATTAACCAAATTGTAATATAGTCTATGGACTATCATAGGAAGGAAATATAATAGGACAAAAATTCTGAATAAAATAATGTATTAGACAGTAATACATTTTTTTAGCTAAATGCTGTATCCCGCATATAGTAGGCTAGGCAGAGGAAATTTAGTGTTGAGACACTCCGTTCTCTAACTTTCCACACAACTTTCGCGACATCGCATGTTAGGCGGCACTCAGCGCTGCACATCGTCTTTTTCCTACCGAATGGGAAACAAATCTACAACTGTCGCATTTACGAGTAGACGAAGGACGGTATTTAACTAAAAGAAACTGTGTTTGTGCAAATTAAATGAATAAAAACATTTAAAAATATATTCTTTAAGCACAATATGAGTCCATTTTCTTTTGTGTAAGGCGCGTTTACTTGTGTATATTTCTGGGAGCGTGCCAGTTCTACCAACCTTGACTTCTAGAGTCACTTGTTAAAGTACCAACATTTTGTGCTAATTACATGTGTTTTTTTTAAATCTTTAGGTTTATTTTTAAACTAAGCTAAAGTAGCGTACATCCGACTTTTTTTAAAACACTAGTTGTAATACTACATAAATTTTATTAGGCTTTGTTTGTTTAGGTATAATATTAACACGCTAATTTTGGCACGCTGAAACAGGCTAAATTAATTTCAATGTTACCTAATAAACCTGCGGTTAGAGAACTAGCGAATTTTAATTTTGAATTTTAAAAGCTACTTTTATTTTAAGAACTTACTTATTTTTGTTCCCCAATTAGAATCCCTAAAAATTTAAACTAAATAGTTCGTCCTCATATCTTTTCACGATTTGCGATATATTTGTGAATAGAAATGGTGATGCAGATACAGTAAATAATATTATTAATGTTATCTATTAAATGGTATTATCAAAATTGTTAACTTGTACCTTTCTTTATCAACATTAATTTTCACACTTTATCTGGCTACAGAAGGTTAGGCAGAAAGAACCTAGTGTCAAGACACTCCGATTCTTTTTTAATTCCCTCGGCGTGTCCAAACCCATTAGCACGTATTTCTCGATTCCTACAGTTATTTATGCTTCTAAAAACGAAGTTTTGTTCATATAACAAAAAATCAGAAGTTGCAACTACAGTAGAAAATATAAGGCTCACTCCATTTAGCCTAATAAGCCTTTACAAAAGCAAGTAATAACCAAGAGAGAGGTTATTCATGAAGAACAAATAAAACCGAGACGCTCCTCCAATCCGATTACTCGCACTTTGAATCGAATGCTATCTTAAGACGGCGTCTAATTTCATTATAGCAGCATTTGGTGCAGGACAGTGTTAAGTGGTTTTGTTAAATATATATATAGGTCTAGAAATATAGATGAGACTGTAAACGACGGTCGTGGATTCAGTTACCATTCAGGGGAATTAATTGTTTGGTATTTTCATTTGCTCGCTCTGGTGACAAGGAAAATCGCGGCGTTGAGTTTTTACACTCAACACGTATATCTAGAAAATTTGAAAGTGGAGACCGGAATGTCTTCAGACTTAACAGTTCCTTCGGCTTATCCCACAAAAAATAATGTAGATGGCTGTATATGTTCACATTAATCTATATTTATAATCGTGGATTTAAGTTTATTTATGAGGATAATATTTAAGCGATAGTTTTGATTACATAATAATTTAGCAACACAGTAAATAAAATAATTGCTTGTTTGAAAACACAATTTCTCGCTCTTTCTTCATAGCAGGGTAAGCAGAGAAGATCTAGTGCTAAAACACTCCATACCTAACTTTTATATAATTTTCGGGACAATGTGTGTTCAGTGATAACACATAACGCCGCCCTGTACTTACCAGATCAGAGTTTTAAAAATAATTTATAAACAAACTTTTTTCTGAAGGGAATCGAATTCTCGAAATATTCAATATATTTCCGCAGCGATCACTTCGTATCAAATTGAACCTACGGCCTCTACAGTACTAATGGTATATGCCTACAAGATGTTACTTACGCCTTACATATTCTATCAATCGGGCACTTCTAACCAGATTTATGTCAGTCTAATTATATTATAAGCTTGGCGTTAAACTTACTTGGTGTAAACTCACGAGTTGAAACTTCAAAATCAAATACAGACTAAAATAGTAGCTTTAAAGTAGATTTAGTAGATGATTTACAGTTGTGTCATTAAATGTTTGTATTTAAAATATTGTCTCGTTTCTCTCCGAACCAATAAAGCGTAATGCGGAGTTGAGCTTGAGCTTCTATAGCTCAACTATTTGAACGGGCTTTTTTCAAATCAAAATTGCATGCATGTTGCATCCCCCTTTATGACATGTCCAAGTAAATGTTAAGCATTTTTATGTAATAAAGATATTTTGACTTTGATTTTTGACTTTGACTTTGAGTTCTGCCACTCAAC
Source organism: Heliconius nattereri (assembly GCA_013403645.1). Classification (NCBI taxonomy): domain Eukaryota; kingdom Metazoa; phylum Arthropoda; class Insecta; order Lepidoptera; family Nymphalidae; genus Heliconius; species Heliconius nattereri. The sequence goes on along the minus strand of JAAIXI010000248.1, from coordinate 6,242,979 downwards.
AAGCAACGTTGCTAAAATAAGCAAAAAGTTAATAAAACTGACTTTTTACTACAATCTTGTGGCTTATTAAGAGCGACGTATCCTATTATGTATATCTATAATATTAATATTTCATATTATTGCACTTCTTTGAAAACACTCCTAATTTTAGGTATGGTATAGTAGGGTCGACAGATGATAACTAGTGGTAAAACACCCCCTTCGTAACACACCGCCCAATTATGGCCACGCTGGCCTCTGCAAATTAAAATTTTAATAATATTTCAATATTAGTATAATGCAGCACTTAATGTAATCATTTCAGTTAACATACTATTGTACAAGTATAAATAATTAATTTTATATGAGATCTCATATAGTAACGAGGCCTCTGCATTAACATATTCTATTTTAGTATAACATTACATTTTGACCCGAATATTTTTTTAACAGATTACTATATAATACAAGTAATCGAAAGTTTCTTCTAAATCCATACTATAATTTTTGCGTGAAAATGGAACAAACATCGATCCTCATAAACTTTCACACTTTTAATATTAATATCAGCATCCTTTACTTTTGAATGTTTATGTCTAAGGTAATTTGGTTATCCATAATAGTCGCCTTTGCGTACTATCTTATATATCTTGTAAGTAATTTTCTTTTTGCTTGCTTTGATATTTTTGCGATTTTTTGGAAATATTTAATTTAGGTATATAATAAGGAATTTTGTAATTCTATACAATTTTACTCAAAAACCAGTACAAATTGTACTAAATATAATTTCCACAAGCAATTTCAAAAAGCTCCACCCATTTAATTCACAATGTTCTTTATTAATAAAGTTACTGTTAACATTTTATTCCGTCATAGACTCACCCAATTCTGCACAAAGACGATAGATTATTAAATTATCAGAGGCAAGGGTTGCAAACGACGGCTTTGACTCACAATGGGAGAACAGCAGGAAGCTGTTTTGAGTTGACTGGACGATGAAATCAAGATATAACAAAAATAAACTTGAAATATATTTTATTAAAATTAATGTTAATGTGTAAACTTTTTTAATATTTACATTTTATGTCACAAAATTGAACAGTACGTAAGCCACAGAGAGTCTTTACACTAGATATTCTCTGCCTACCCTGCTATATGCAGGACACATTATACTGAAGCTGAAGACACGCTAAAAAAATGGAAAATGCATTTTTTTTCTTAAGTTATACTTCATTCTCGTTTAAAATTCAAATAATATTATAATGATTTTTTTCTTATCTATTCATACAGTTATCTAATTAAACACTGTCACTATACATGTCAGTTTTTTTTGTTCTTCAGCTTCACGCTATATTCCGCATATAGGCAGGCAGAGGCACTTTCCACTGAATTTTTGAGGCATTGTGTGTTGAGTGGCGGAACTCAACGCCACCATTGCCTTGTTATCAGAACGAAGAAATGAAAGAATTTTAATAAATAATAATTATTTCCTTTCTTTTCCCCTAGTGGGAATCGGACCCAATTTATAAATACTAATAATACATTTTGCTCAAATGAAATATCCACAAAGCATTATTAATTATAAAGAATGAAATACTAATTAAATACACACATGTATTCTAAAAATTTATCATCCATATGGAAAAGCACTTTTGTTGTTAATTAAGATGCATTTTAGAAAAAAAAAATAGAAGAATAAAAACTGTAACAATAATCTGTGCCTCATCCGAGCGAGATAAAGAAAAAAGTTAAAAAAGAAAAAAAAAAACAACTGTGACTTCTGTCTTCATAAAAATCGACATATAAAAGTTCAAACCGCTACGTGTCTCCAGAAATAATATTCCTGCTAAAGTACTGGTACAGTAGTTTTTATAATGAATTGTCACTTGTTCAGGATTTGCGGAGATGTCACGTGCGATCTACCCTTTCAGAGTGCATTACGCTTAGTGAGAATGGCGGGTGGTGTACGGTAGGAGTGGAAGCGTTTTAATAATGATAATATTTTATAACGTAGCAGTAGTAACGTTATGGCGCTTTATTATATTGAAAATAAATTTAATATACGAAATTAGATAATTAGAAATAAACAATTTTACTTTAACAAGAATTAAAATCACAGTCACGTGAAAAAACTAACGTATAATTGGTAATTTTTTGCACAAACAATTTATATAATAAAGAAGCTGTAGCCTTCAACTTCGTTTGCGCGGACTATAAAACATAGATTCTATTTTATAACCTTTCCATAGGAATTCTGAGAAATCCTCTCTTAGTGCTCTGCTACATTTCCCAAAGAACCTACCTGCCAAATTTCAGCATTCTTCGCCGCGTAGTTTTCTATCGGTCACTCAGTAACGACAGTTTTTATATAAATAGAGAATTCGTCCGCTACCGCCTATAACCTAGCGCTGAACAATAGCAGATGTTAGAGCAATAAGTCAGAATTTTCCTAATAGTGCTCGCGACCAGAAGAATTGAAATGGAAAGAAAATGGGCTCAGATCACCTAACGCTTGGTTTCTTATACAGTAGAATGTAAGTGGATCATCCCTATTGTGTATTAAGCCTAACTCACCAAATGTTAAAAAAATATAAGAAATAGGTTTTTTTATTCTTTCTATAGACTGATCTATACTTATAAAGGGAAAAGTAAGGGAGAAAAGAAAGAGGGAGGAAAGAAATAAACTAAATTTTCATATATTTTCTAAAATAAAAGTTTTTTTTTTATTTATATTTTTTACATTGACAATATTTAGTTTTTTTTTGCATTAACAATATGTTTTATACAGATTATTAGAGATTTGTTGAAAATAATGATGATGCATGATGCAATTGCCACGTTGCCCACTGCTAGTTGCGAGTTCGATTTCCACTGGGGGGGACGAGTTTATTAACAACATGATATATATTTAAGAGTATGTATTAACTATACGCAAATAGCACTCATTTTTAATACAAAATGATCAAAATGCGTAAAAATAAAAAAGAAAATAACTGGCTCACGTCAAAATTGCTTATCCATAGGTTACAAACAATCATAATAAAGTGCCTTTTAATTTGCTATAAGGGTTAGATGTAGGGCTGTGGGGACTTCTCCTAAGATTGATCTACGCATATAATATCATAATGGTGTTAATGTAAACGCAGTAAAATATATTTATATTTTCTATATTGTGCTATAGTTCGAATAAATATAAATAATAAACGTCAAAAGATAGTTGTGAGTTCGAAAATGATTAAACAATGTTTATATTTTTATTTTTATTTCCTTATTAACTGCCTCCTTTTTTCGCAAAACGAGGAGGTTCTACATTCGTCAAATACATATTTTTAGATGTTTACTAATACACTCAAACACTTCTATAAGCTAGCTACTAGACTTCTATAAGCAGTGATATATTTGTATGTTCTCTTTTTTGTACCAAAATTCTAATGATGACCTTACCACAAAACTAGGATGATTCATATATAAAGTCTTCAGTTTTATAATATAGGTATAGATAAAAACTTTTGTACTTACAATAAAAACATTAACATCGTTAAAAGCAAGACTAAATCACTCTTAAAGAACTTCGAGTTATCTTAAATTTTTTTAACTTTAAAAGGAAATTCAGACGAATTAATAATGGCGGTCAAATTCCGGAAATTGTCGTCCGCCATCTTGGCACCGGAAGTGGACCGACACCTTGGGCATTCGAAGTTATTGGGCGATTCTCTTCCAACCGATAAATATAGATGAAATTCAATGGCCCTAGCCATTTAAGCTTTATCGAGAATACCCATTGCCTTTTAGGTCAGCATCCAAGAAACTGGACCACTGATTTAATCTCACATTACATCTTAAATTTCAGAATATAAACTAGTTGGAGGAATACTATATTATATGACGTTTATAAGATTTTTTAAATTCAGACTCACGCTATATCCCTCAGATAGAATCTTCACGCATTAACCTGCAGGCGCATACAGCAGTGTATGCAGAGATAATCTCTATTCTCTAATTAAGACACTCTATTCTCCAATTTTCGAGAAAAGTTTTGTGGACTCAAACCTGACCTAGAAAAACAAAGCAAGGCGCTTAGTTTCACCACCCAACACGCAATGTCTCCAGAACGACGGAAAATGGACAACGGAGTGCTGCCTGCGATATATTGTCATATGCATAATTTTAACAAATTACTCTAGAAAAACTAAAACTATGTCAAATTTCATACCACTCTGCCTATATATTTTTCGTAACACCTTTGTACCCGACCGAATACACTAATTTGCTTAACCTATTAATATATAGGTTAACCTATCTTGTTCAAGTACACAAGGCAAGAGCCACAAAAGCAATGGGTGAACAATAAAAATTATTTCCACGGCTCTCATAAATAAACATTATGAGTAAGTGATACCACAACCGCACCTTACATATGCATGAGAGATGGAATTAATGTACTCTCTGTACTTACTGGATTGACCTGAGAAATTACGACGCGCCTTAAAGAGAGATCTTTTATTTCTTTTTAACTAATTTAAATTAATTTGACATATTATATGTATTTAATATTATTTTACTTTTTAAATAAAAAAAAAATTGAAAATAAATCAGCTTCACGTTGTATCCTGCTGTGTGCGGGATACAGGCAGAGGCAGAGGGGACCTAGTGTTAAGGCACTCTGTTTCCCACTTCCCGCCGAATTCTAGAGGCATTGCGTGTTGAGTGGAGGAACTCAACACCGCGCTTTGCCTCGACACCAGAGCAAAGAAATGGAAATGGAAAATGGAAATATACATTTAAATATATATTTCATTTCCTCGAGTGGGGGATCGAACACACAACCAATCGCGTTTACAGTCACACTTGCCCCGGCGCCATCTTAAATTCAGCTGAAGTACCTACATTTTAATTGTTTTATGAATTCATATTTTTTTCGATATTAAAGCTATAACTAAATCATTCCTTGCAATATAGACAGCTCTACACAATTTTAAATATGCTTTAAAATGTTTTTGAGTTTTTAGAAGTTTTAACAAGCACAGCTCAAGGGTTCATCTCATCCCCTAATTTTAAAATGGCTTCGTTTTCTTCAGCGCGGCTGTTGCGAACTTAAAAACTTTTGCTTTCGAATGAAATGAAGTTGGAAAAATTTTTTTTGTCTATTTGTGTTAAATATTTTTCTAATTATTATTTAATTTTCTAGATTTTCATAATTAATTAGGTTTTCATCTTTAATAGTCGCGATTATTGCTTACATTATTTTAATTCAGTATATGTACAGATTCAATGAATTTTATTGTAAAAGTAATCTTTGGTTTAATAATCGAGGCTGTTACGTCGTGGCGGAGTGGCATAACATCTTACTGCCAATGCGACGGTTTTGAGTTCGATTCTCACTCATAGGAATGAATTATTTTCATTTACTCACCACTCAACACGCTGTCTCTAAAATTGGGCGGAAGTTATGGAGTATTTTAACACTAGATTCCCCTAGTGCTAGCCTATCCTACTATCGTATAGGGCATAGGGTGAGAGGCAACCTAAAATTAGGACATTGCGGAACTCAACGTCGCCCTTTGTCCTAATATTCTCATTCATCCCTTGTAAGAATCGAACAATAATCGAGTTTACAGTCAGACAATGTGTCTCAATTATTCATATATCTACATACATATGTTTTGCTTCACACATATACAACCCTTTATATTAATATGTATAGGCCTGGGGGTTGATAAGACCAAATCTTAATGACTTGTACGCGGCAGTGATTTAATGGACCCCACTCAATCAACACTATGACGCACCATTCGTTATAAGGACGGCCATAATAATAATAATAATAAATGTTTAGTCAATGAAATTGACACGCATTGTGGGTTCGATTTTCAGTCAGAGAATAGAATAATTTTAATTTCTTCGCTGAAGAACGTAGCGTTAAGTTCCGCCAATCAACGCGCAATTTTTTGAAATATGGACAGTACGTGGGGAACGCAGTATAATAATCGCATTCCTCTGCCTACCTCACTATATGCGGGAAACAGTATAAAGCTAAAAAAAATAAGTTATAAATAATTAAAAAAATAAGAAAATCTTTTTTTCAAGCAATATAGGCTCATGGTTGGTTAGTACAGTGGAATTACTTAAGAACTATGTTAGTAAAATAAAATACAAAAAGATAACATATAATAACTTTATAGGTTAAATTTTCTAATAGGAATAGTTAAACTTCCATATAATTGAAGTCTTATTTGAAAACTTGTGATTTTATATACCCTACAAAAACCTCTTTTATGTAACCAAAAGAGTTTCATCAACTAGAAAGAAGCTCTTCTTACTCTCGACCACACTACACTCGATAAATTTGCCTTTCAAACAAAAAAGTAGATCAAAATTGGTTCCTATATCTGGAAGCTACACTAGAATACATGTCAAACTTAAAACATCCCTCTGTTTATGCGTCGGGGTTAAAAAACTTATTTACTAGTAGGTACATTTTTTTACCCAAAAATTTACTACTATTTATTTATTACCCAAGCAATTGTAAGAACAAAACCAAAATGACATTAAAACACCGGAAATCCCTATCTTCTATCAACTTCCGCTCAACTTCGTACATATTTTCATATATTTACATAGTCCATCCGTCTATCACTGACACGTCAGTACTGTCAGGTTGATTTATTCGCGGTTTAAGGTGCGAATTTGTTACACTTGGAAAACAATGCGATGCGATGCCTTAAATGTATTGCGGTCATTTAAATCTGTTTAGAAAAATTGGTTATATTTGTTGGGAAAGTAAAGGAAAGATGTGGGATAAATTGTTATGTTAAATCTATCTTCACGTAGTATCTCGTGTATATCAGAGTAGGTAACAAGAATTAAGATACCATTCCTTATATTCGTCTTAACTTTCGAAACATTCCACGTTGTGTGGCAGAGGTCAAACCCACGCTTTGCCGTATTACCGGAGCGAGTAAATAGAATTAATTCATTCTCCCGAGTGGAAATCGAACCCAAAACCATCTCCTTTACAGCCACAAGTTGTCAACTTTTATAAATTATACTTCCCTTTGACATCCTGAAATTGTTATGGAACCCTCAGTGGGCGAGTTCGGCTCGCAACTGTTTTTTATATAAATAAAATAAGTAGTACCTGTCTTACTAATATTTATATTTTACTCAAATCAAAAATTACTTACTTTTCCAGTGACAACCAATGCCTGACACATCTTACATTACTTACAAAACAAACTCGTCGGTCATTGTTTCCCAATACTGAATACATTGAGTTAACGACGCTCGGAACGTTAAGACCGTGACTTTCAATTTCTATCATTTACATTATTAATTATTCCCTTAAGAAATTTCATACTGTGCAAGTGTATGTCATGTTTAATTGATTGACTTAAATGACCATGAATAAGTAATTAAGGACATATTCACGAGTAAAAATATTATGGACTTTTTTTTTTAGGATATTCCCATTTCGTTATTCAGACATTGCCTATTGGCTCCATCATGAGACCAGCTACACAATGTTCTACAGAATCTGCTCGAAGCTATAAATTATACAGGCCTAAGTTAGAAAGGCTTACCAGTAAACTATGAGACTTTCACTATTCAGGTCCTGACTCCACCATTAGACCCCGCTGATACAATACTTATACTAATATTACATGTGGATCAAATTCGTTTACATCAGACCAAATCCTTTACAAAACCAAAAATATTTAAATTTTATAAAAGTCTCAGTGACCTTCAAGGCTGAGTTAAAAATAAAGTAAAATATTGATTAAACATAATATATTTCTATAGCAAGCAAGAGAGTAAATCAAATTGGCTTAATAAATAAACCAGTGAACGCTTTCAATGCGCTCTGTCGATGAATTAACTGGGAGTACGAGTGAGATTGGATCGATGTGGTGGAAGTGAGAGGCGTTTTGAAGAATTCCATTTATCAGAATTATCCCAATTAGCCTGTGGCGCAGGGTCATAAGAGTATGACTGTAAATGGAACAGGTCGTGGATTCCATTCCCACTCGTGGAAATGAAATGTTTAATATTATTATATCCTGGCTTCGGTAACGAGGTAAATCACAGCGTTGGCTTCTGCCACTCAACACGTAATGCCTCCAGAGCTTAGCGGAAAATGGAAAAAGAACATATTTTAATGGAATCAGGCTCTCATAATAATAGGTTCTCATGTTTCTTTTGTACCTACATTGTTATGTGCGGGAACAACAACATGAAGCCGTAAAAAGAATTAAATATTTCAATATAAATAAATATATTCGCTATCGCTTATACCTTAATTTTTTTAGTAAGCCGAGAAAATGGCCACTCGATGTGATACTCGCACTGCCATTGTGAGATTAAACGGTCTGAGTGTACGCTAATTCAACACTTGATTTTTCTCAGTCATTCTCAATTACCTTTCTTACGCGACTATCGTTTTAGCCTTTCCTTATATTTTAGGTTCAAATAAATTAATTTTAGAAAAAAATTAAGCATTATTAACATTTTATTTATAAAAAATATATATCAATAATATTTATAATAGAAGTACAAAAATTGACTTTCACAGCGACAGTTGTGAGTTCGTTTCCCACTGGGAGAACGAGTTATTTTCATTTCCTTGCTTTGGTTATTAAAAACGTGTAATATTTCCATCACTCAACATGCAATGCCACCAAAATTCGATGATGCGTAGGGAACAGAGTGTTTCAACACTAGCTCCTCTCTGCCTTTCCTGCCGAATGTGATATACAGCGTGAAGCTAAAATAACAAAAATTTTAAAAAATCAATATATATATACCAAGTTGAATAGGTATTCCCTTAATTGAAATAGCACCACCCTGTCGCTCGCACTCGTCCTCGTCGACCATCTCGACGGAGCTGAGTGAACGTTAATTCGATGTCAAGACGCTCTGCCTTTTAGATATAGATAGGTACTTGTATGGGAATACTGCACTTCTATTCTATTCTAGTTGATATACATTTATTTACTTCCAGGACTCTTATATTTACCAGTAGGACTAACAATATGCTTAATGAATAATGTGTGCAACTGACACAGTTTAAATATATTATTTAGATTTTATATATTATATATTTTTAAGAAACATGAACCTACCTATTACCAAATAATTTATACCCACGTCTCTCTTATCCCCCCTGAAGGAAAGATATCGGTAAAAATACAAAAGTTAATTCGTGAATTAGAAATCCAAGCAAACCATTATCACGTATGGGGGATAAGAACGATACGTAAACACTTGCAACCTTATACGCTGTAGGGTTGCCTTTAGTCGACTTAGGTATAAAGAAACGATACAAATCACTCTATAAATCTTTTGGATAAATATTTGTATTTTAACAGAAGAATGATATATTTTAAAACACTATTTTAATGTTTTTTAAAATATATAGTATAGTATATTTTTTACTTTGACCACTAAGCTATATGTTTTTAACACGCTATTTCGGATTTCTCATAGGCTTGTTACAATTTATTTATGTTCTTAGCATCTCTGTGCCGGGATTGCTACTTCTTCTACTCTACTAAGAGTAGAAACTCTATGACTTTTTGGAGTACGAGTACCACTACGTAATTTTTTTTATACGTTGTCTAAAATATTCTTCTATCATACCCCGTCCACAGCTTTGTACGTGAGTTGTAGCTTCACACAGTTGTGTGGCTATTTCATTATATCTTCGGTCAGTGCAGGACCCTTACTCCAAAAATACGCTTTTTACAATAGACAAAATACCTTAAAAGTGATGTGAATACTTTAAAAAAGTACTAGATTATACTGTTTTATTGAACCAGTGCTCTTACGTGCAAGGGTTTGACGGTTAACGCTACAGATGTGGGTTCGATTCCCACTCATAGGAATATAATATTAAACATTTCCCAGCTGCAGTAACAAGGTAAGTTCAGCATTGAGTTTTTCCACTCAACACGTAATGCCTCTAAAATTAAACGGAAAGCGGCAAACGGATTGCGACGTAGGTCCTAGTTCTGATGTGATAAAAACTGGCGTATGTACGCCATATTATTTATTCGATATTAGATATTATAACCAGTTACAACTCAATTTTTCACAGACATGTATAGAAAAAGTAGAATTGAATTTCTAAATACTACACTATCTTGTTATATCAAGGAAATGTAACAAATATTATATTAAAGTAAGCAAGAGCAACCCTAAGCTCCATCACAGGCCTCTAAACACACGAAATGAATTGTAAATGAAATAACTGGCGAGTGCCCGCCGCGTTTATACCTTTTTTACAACATATGTACGTATATACATAAATACATGTATGTACAGAGCTCCTTGCAAGCTAAATATACATTCTAAGACTCTATCTTAGTGAGAATGAATGTATTCATACAATTTATAAATTGATTTTAAAATATATTTAAAGGAACTTTTAAATTCTTGTCGTGGAGAAATCTTGTTTATATAAAAAGCGTATGCTAGGTCTGTTTAAATAGAGTTATATGTCGCCATATAATATTAATATATTTTAATATTAATATATTGTAGATACAGTGAAAAGTAATTTATTTCTACGTTCTCATTGCATATCCGCCTTGTATAGGAGACATATGCATATATATATAATATTTATTTTATAATCCCTATAGTATTACAATATTACTTGTCAATCCTGCAAATATTATAAATATTAAAATTTATGAGGATACATGGTGGTTCCAATTTCACGCACAAATTATTAACGGATATACATTATAATGACATATAGTCTACAGTTTATGTAAAAAAAAATTGACTATAATATGAAATACAATTAGTTTAAGTGCGCATAAGTCGCTAGTAAATAATAATTAAGCATCAACTTACAAATAATTGCAATCTCTATTCCATTACTTGCTAACAAATGTCAAACAATTATATAAAAATAATTTACAGAGAACACACTATATCTCGTAGTATTTACAAACGTAGTACTACGAACTACGCAAGCGTCTCAAATATTCGTAGCACCTCTACGAACATTGGTAGCGCTTGTGAGTTTTATAACAAAATAACATTTTTAAATATATATTTTTTTTTTATTTCAGGTAATTCAAACATCACTTCCAAACATATTTTAAAGGAATCGGTAATGTACAACCAAAAATAATAAAAATTGAAAAACCTAGAACGTTTAATAATACAAAATAAACCAACATTTAATTAATAGTGAGTAATATTGTAATTTAAATTTTTCACTCTAATATTTTACAGGTATATGTGAAAATTTACGCTCATAACAAATTGCATATAATATAAAAAAAATAATGTAGTGTCAACTTCTCGATTTTCCCTCTTAAGTGAGACTAAACAGTTGGAACCCAGTGTTAAAACACTCTGTACCCCTCGTGTGGAATATCAAATCTTAATGGCGTACGTTGTCTACCAAACAGAGATACGAAAACAATTTCATTCCCAAATTGGAGATCGAACCCACAATCGTCGCGTTGGCAGTCCGATATAAGCGTGACTGAGTATGTGAGAAGTTTAATCGAATCTCCGTCATTAGAATTCCGCTCGCGTCTCAACTATCCCCATACATTTACACAATTTGAATATTATATTAAATACCGGCATCATTACACTCTTTGATTATTGCATTCCGAGCTTATTGTAGTAACGCGGTTGCATTTTAATATATTGATAATAATTGTACCGCTGTAGTGCAGTGGTTAAAGGAATTACGAGAAGAAACGCTGGTTCAAATCGTTCTATGTTTCGAATTTGGTATTGAATTTCAATCATATTCTTGTTCTTGTTCAATTGAATTAAATAATATGATTATATGCATATAATATAATATTATCAATTTCAATATAATTTTATTTTTTCTTTGAAGTACATTAAGTATTTTAAAAAAATATATTTAAATTAATTCAGACTTTAGTAAAAAAATTATTAATTTGAGTTAGTTTTCGTTTTTAATATTGCGCTAACACTTTATCAACTCATCACATATTTACAGGCTACTTATTCTGTACACAGTTTTTTGTTAGTTAGCTTTTGTCAAAATCTCAATAATTACATAAAATAACCCATAACTATACATTTAATTTTTACTTTTTTTATCTACATAAAAATATTTTTTTAGCTTCAATAAAAATATGTATCTATGGAGTATAACATAAAAAGGATTGTATATTTATAATACATTAGAAAACCGACCACAAGCCTTTCAAACGAGATCACAGGGGAATTGTCTGCGATGCAAGAGATTGAGAAGCTTATTTAACGTTTATTAAACATTTTGATTTTGCTCTTCGTTATTATTATAGGTACATTTTTTAAGATTCTTTTTTCTTATCATAAATGTATGTTATGTATTTTAGTAAAACTTCTTTTTTACTACTGACTGGATATATTTTATGTTAATAGTAATAAATTGTAAGTATTCCATTAATGTACATCTCTATACTATATTCGGTCCAAATGGTATTAAACCATGGTAAAATAAAGAAATAAAAATATACAAAATTTGATGAACAAAAACATTTACATAACACTTATAAATAAACCTAATCACAAATATAATAATACTTTTATAAAAAATATAAAATGACTAGAAAAATATAAAATTACAGCAACATTTTCCATTTTTGACAATAAAACTCTATAAATAGCACAAATATTGGCAAATAATTCGAGAATCTTAACTAGACCCACTATATTCTGTCAAATGCAATACATTATAGTAAATTACTTAATGCATCGACCTATAAAAGATTTAACGCACTCACACACGCACCAGGCCACGCCCTACGGCCCCTTTGTTCTACGCCACACATGCGCAAAACGCGCCTGTGCGGGTTAACCGAATGATATATACAGGCAATTTTTCTTAGTTTCTCCTTTTATTTATTTTGTATTGGAACACTATCTTTTCCATGGGTTACTTTGATCTAATAACATTTTTACTTTTTAAAATCAGAAATCTTTATACTAGATATATTTGAATAATCGCAATTTTTGTGTATTTATATGTATAAAATAATCTTTATATAGTATATAATATATTTATATAAAATACATATTCTTCATTAACATTTCAATATATGTGTCACATTTTCACAGTTACTTAAACATCTAAGATTTTAGAGTACAAAAGAGAACGGCAATTACAATTATTACAAATTGACGGGAACCAACTTTTCCTTTCCCATTACAGATTGACAATAGCTCCTCCATTTCCTTTCCACTTAGGGGAGGGGGTAGGGGGTGGTTTCACCCCTACGGCGTAGCATAAATAGCGATGTGAGGCTGTAAAGCCAGCATTCGCCTTCAGCCTTCCGCGACGGACGGTCGTGCTGCCTTCAATATGTAATCGCTTTCTCAAAACCTAGTTAGTTTAACTATACGTATCATGTATTTTGTATAGAAATATTTGGTGCTCAATAAAATAAAGAGTATTTTTATATGAAAACTTTAGTATAGGGTAGTCAATTTTTTTGGTGATCTTCAAGATGAATTTCATAGGTAAGTTGATTTTTCTCTTATACTATTTTTAACTTTTTTTCTTAATTTCTGAAAATAGAAATAATTGAATGATAGTTTCATTGATTCAGGATATTTTTATATGGTTGTTATTCTTCAATACAAATAGCTTAGTACTTCAATAGTTGTTAATTTTAAATTTCAAGCATAAATTCAATATTTTTGATAAGTATAGGAAAAAGCTTCAAAATATGTATTTTTAAATAAGAATCAGAATAATTATTATGCAATAAAATGAAAACCTAAAGCAATATTTTATATTTCATTTAATTTTCATAATATAAGCCACCCAATTGCAAAATTTTTAAAACATTTTCTATTAACCATTTCATACATATACAATATATATATATATATATTGATAAAATATATAACGTCCGTACGTAAATCCCAGCACATTCATTTAATAGCTCTGCAATGCAGCGTTTATAAAGGCACGGCTTGAAATATTTCTAATAACCATACAACATTTTTTTTTAAAAGTTCCTTTCAAAACTTACTTTTAGTCTTTATTTAACAATAGCCATATTTGGACCGAATAATATTTTTCTGTAGAAAAGTGAAGCAAATATAATATTCATCTTCGTTTTTGCTTTTTTTTTTTCTTTTACAAGTCAAAAAACGTAGTATAAAGAAAACATAGTGGCATAGCTCTCTAATTTGCTCATATTTGAGGATTTATAAGCTTTAGAAAAGTTTAACTTGCCTAAACAAAATTTGAATTGACACTCTTCGATTGTAAAATCAGCTCCATAAAGAAAAAAACCGAAAAAATATAAGTATTCAATATAAATCGTCTCACACACTAAGCTCGTATAATATTTTATTAAGCGAATGCCCTATTTAAGCGGTAGGTTACGCCGCGTAACCTACTTGGCTACTCTCCAAAAGGGCAGGAAATACGCATTTTATGAATTAAACTTTTTATTTTTTTTGGTACATATTATACCAGAATTATTATATAACTTCACATTTTATCTTTCGAGCTTTAAACTTCTGAAAAGGAGGAAAATGAACTTCCTGCTTTGTATTAGTTTATTTTTGGTCCACGTTTAGCAAGCAAATGAATTTACATTTTTATAAATAAAAAATGATCAATGCATATTTCAATAATTATTTCTTATATTGGTTCCTGAGAGATACTCAAGTATACTTATTTAATATTTCTTTGTAAAATTTCATATATCTATTAAAATTTAAATTATCCGATATGGCGTGTGGCAGTTAGCACGATGATTATGGATTCGATTCCCACTCGGGATGAATTGTTTTCCTTTTCTGGTTCTGGCAAGGAGATAAAGCGTGGCGTCAACGCCTAGTTCACTCTAGTGCAACCATTCAACACACTATCTTTGCCTACCCTGCTGATGCAGGATTCAAAGAAAAGTTTTTAAAAAGAACTACATTACAACTAAACTACATATTTCTTATTAAAAAATAAAAATCTTAATAAAAATCTACACGGTTTCAGCAATTTTTTAATGACTTTCAAAAAAGTCTCCATTTTACAAAATCGGTTAATCGAATGCCACTTTAAAAATGTCCTACTTAAACGAACGTGCACTTTACAGGGGTAGTTCATAATTTAGAATTTGGAAGGCAGCCAAAACCTAGATTTGTTAGTCCCTAGATAGAAATACTAGCATCGTTTTCGACTTTATATTGGTACGTTTTACAAAAGTTTAGTATTTATGTAAATGTATTTAAATCTGTCTTTATTTTATTATATGTGTGAGGCATAGAGAAATTGACACGTCACTATATATTATACTAGTCGTCGTAAGCTTTAAGATGTATCCAGTTTTTCCAACAAAATTCTAAGAATTTTTCTCTTACTGCTGCTGCTGCCCCTACATTACAAATAATAGAAATAAATAAAATAAATTACTTGTAGAAAAGATTCTAAAGTACCCTTGAGTGTATTAAAAGTTTTTCTTAAAGAAATTATTAAGTAAAGTAAAAATTAAAAAGTTCCATTGAAACTGTTAGACAAATCTCAAGCGTACAAACTAAATTATATATCTTTAACAACTTACGCGGCCATCATGGCGCAGTGGGGCAGAGTCTGACTGCAAACGCGATTATTATGAGGAATAAATGTAATAAAAATAGACTGTTTAATATAAAATTATTTTAATTAGACCCAACCTGTTTTGGACCAAAAAGTGAAGAATGGAGTATATAGATAGTAGATACAACGTGACAAAATAATGACTTAAAAACTTCGTTTACGAAATTTTTGAAAATATCATTTGTTTTGTTATACAAATATGAAAGTATGAAAGATGTCTTAATATAAGAAAATTTAATTAACTAAAATCACGACCTATGTACACGCTTAAATTTAAACTCCAAATTAATTATTATACTACTAAATGGCTTGAATTTAAGCGGAAAGTGGAGAGCGGAGTGTCTTAACACTAGTTTTCCTCTGCCCGTCAAACGCATACAGCATGAAGCTGGAAAAAAATATTACGGCAATTTTAACGATTCTTCTTTCACATAAAATAGTTTATAGCATAGTGCGAGCAGTATCAATTACACAAGAGGCGTCTTAGTGAGGGACAGCGATTCCCTTTTAGGTGAATGCGATTTATAACAACTATATATTACTATATATCTTACTAGATATATAGTAATATATAGTACTTATAAATGTTATATATTTACGATATATGTCTAGTTAGATATACACTTTTTTAACCTTACGTTGTATCCCGCACAGAGCAAGATAGGCAAGGGATCCTGGGAGCGTAGAGTTGAGACAATCTATTCAATTAATCTAAAAGAAAAAAATAATGTTAAAAAGATTCTTAGTGCCACATCCTTCGAAAGAAAATGGCTGAACTGAAAATATGTATAACTTCAATTTTTCATAATAATCTTATAAAACCTGATGTGTTCTTCTTTAAAATTGTTACCTACAAAATTTACTGCTACTTTGAGCTGTAATAAGCTTTACTGAAAAATAATTACTGTATAGTACTCTAAATAAATGCTGTATAATTAAACATTATTGCCGCGTCATAAACATTGAAAATGTATTAAATTTTAATTCATTTGATCGTTTATAGTGCGGTCGTAAAACAAAGTGGCTTTACTAATTGATAAATTTATATATCACTATGTAGTATGTATGCATAGTGAAGGCAACTGTAAATTTGACGGCTATGGATTCGATTCCCACTTGGGGTATTAGTTTATTTTCATTTCCTCACTACAAAGTGCTTAGTTAGAATTCCACGAAAATTTTATGGTGCGTGGAGAACGGAATTGGGATCTTTAGGTTCCCTCTGCCTACCTTACTATATGAAGGTTACAGTGGAAACGCATCCATCGTGTTAAAAACAAAAATAACATTAAATATATAAACAAAATTTTACGCAATAATCCTTAGTACTTAATAAATAAGCTAATAATTTGAGCTAGCATTTAGAGTAAAACGACAATAACACTGTGTCTAGATCGCAGGCGAACGACCAGTTTAATGGAAGAGACCTAATTCCGTTCTTATTGCCGTGTTTGTTAAACGATAAATAACGTGAAGCTTTCACGCTATTTGGCTTTCGTTTTACATTTTTCTGCACTTTCAAGAGCAAGTAGTATATTGAGATGAATGACTACTTCCTTTAAACTTTGTCTTAAGAGTATATTTTTCGCCCATTAAGACCAGGCGCGGCGTTAAACTTCGCCAATTAACAGACGGAGACAGACAACGTGAAACTAAACACACACAATATACATAAGTTTAAATATAGAAGTTATATAGCAAGATTCAAAAAAATTTCAATCCATTCTTGTATATTTTGTTTTATATAGAATAAGTTTTCCAATATACAATAGAAGAAAAGAAAATAGGAAACCGTCTGCCTTTACTTTTGTAATATAATTTCGTCCCAAGGTTATTACGGAACCTTTACTGAGTTACACTGTGTTTACTTTAGAACTCTGTCTATATTCTGTTATTCTAATAAGAAAATATTTGCTATTTTATATTATATTATAGAGGAATTGTATTTATATTTATTATATATTTAGCTTCACGCTGTATCTCGTATAAAGCAAGATAGGCTAAAGGCGCTCAAATTTTAAAACCTTGCGAGTTGAATGGCGAACTTAACCCGCCCTTTTCTAGTTACCAGAAAGAGAAAATGGAAAAAAAAACACGGAGCTTAACTCCAAACATTTGTAACTAAAACCTAAAACCTTAAATAAGACTATACTTATTTAAAAAGAAATAAATTACACAAGTTTATTTGACATCTCTACATATTTATACGTTTCTTAGTACATTTAGGTTCACGTGAGGGCTAGCAACGTTCACTCATTTGCATTCGCGTCGCGTGACCCGGTACCTATTGCTAGAGGTATATAGGTATGGCTTCATACGCATTACTTCATTATATAATCTCTATATAATGGTAGAGCCACCTTAAGTTGGTATTTTGTACGAAAAATGGCATTTTTAACCGACTTTAAAAATAATAATATAAATCATTTCATATCAGTCATTTATAAATATTTCCCATAGGAAAATGCTTACATTTGTATTATTATATTTTCCGGAAACAATTAATTAGAAAGTGGAGGATGGAGTGTCGTAACACTAAAATTATTATCTGGATTAGTTGTAATTAAACGAATCTCTCAAGAGTGTTTTCCTTGAAATACATACATATATTTAATAGTATCATGAAAAACAGCGTTTCAAAGCAACACACACAACGTGACAACATCATAAGCCTGAAAAAGGTAACGAAAACAACCGAAAGCCATTTTGAAGAAGTGCCAAGAAAATATTTATGAGAATTCCGATTATACGGTTACTTTAGAAAAATACACCTTGTTTGGTACCTTTTGATTTTTATCATGTGTTTTTCAAAATTCACCTTTCAATGTCATTAAGCTTTCCGCTGGCTTTATTTTTCTTCGGTTTGTGAGCTTTTTTTGAAGAGAAATTTATACTTTTATTTTTAGTCTTTCTTTTACTAGTAACAAAATGTATATAGAGTACCCGTAGCAAAATGTATATAGCTAAGAGTCGTGTATGACCCATTACACATTACATTCAACAGAAAAAATAACTTTATAAATAGAATCAGTAGTCTCTAACATTATCGTTATGCAGAAGTACAACTAGTAAATAGCGAATTACGTTTACCTATTCTAAATCACTGCCTTTTTATTTGGCAGATCTAGAAAGAATCATTCCCCTAAGTGCAGATCGAACCTACAACCATTGCATTTACAGTCAGATATCAGATATCATTACAAACTTAGTAACCATCCATATAATATTATATTATAGACATTATATTATAACAAATTATAATCATATAATCTGTCCATAAGTCCATACTACATATATTTAATGAGATTTTTACTTACACTAAAGACAAAGAAGCCATATGTTTGTATGGCGTCCATTTCTTAACCCTACATAACTGGGTCAAAGCTCCATTTGTACATACTCGTACCCGATTTTGATATATTTTTGTATGTTTTTGTTTATATTTGGCCAAAGGTAGCGTTAAGTAGCACCATTTTCCAATATCTATCTTTTTTTAAATATTTCAGTTTGCTAGCGGAAGTCAAAGTTTTATTATTGTAATAAAAGAAAGCAAGTTTATAAAATATTGCAACCTGTTTATATCAGTGTAAAAATGCTTTACTTTATAAATATTATTCTACAGAAAAGGCGCCAGTCACGCCATCTTACAAGAAAGTCAGTACATGCAGTGAAAAATTATGAATACATTTGTATATTATCTTGATATAAATATGTATGCACATACAAATCTAGGACTAATCATCGCCCGCTACTTCATTTGTGTGGAATTTAAGAAATAAGATGGGGAATCCCATTTTCCCAATTTATAGGGATTTCGAGAAATCCTCTCTTACAGCTCCTCTAGGCCACATTTTTAAGTACACTAGTTTCCTGTATGTTGTATATCAATCACTCGGCACGGAAAAGTTCTGTAATATTATACAGATTATTTTTCATGTTTTATTCAGCATACGGCAAGGTAGGTAGATTTAATAGAAGGGTAACACTCCGCTCTCCGCTTTCCCCTCAAAATCACATATGTTGAGTGGTGAAATTCAACGCCGAAGTTAGTCGTATTAGATTTTGTTTTTTGGCTGTAGTCTTAATACTGTCTAAATATTTAAAATTTTCTCTGTAGAGAACTAAAAAAGCCTTTATTAAATCAGAGCTAAAATACAATAATTAAAAGTTAGAAACAAGTTTCAATTTGAAGATTCAAACGCGATTGCTCGGTCAGGTTCAATTAACAAATCAATCTTCCATACATTCAGTTAACTTGATTGAATGTCCCCCACTAGCCTAGAAGAGAGCTCTGAAATAAAACAACTAACTTTGGTACAAATTATTACTATGCTTTTCCGACATGTAGCAGATCAGGAAAGACTCTAGTGTCAAAAAACTCTCTCTCCATTTTTTACTCAACTTTAAAACATTACGTGTTTCGGAATAGACAGAAGAAGTCTAGTGTTTACTCCATTCTCATTATCCGTCCAAATTTTCGAAACATTTCGTGTTGAATGACAGAACTCTACGCTGCGCTTTATCTTATTTCCACAAGTAGGGGTCGAATATACAACTGCCACCGCCACAACGGTCTCATCTTCTTCATAGTATAATAGTCAACGGAGAGTCTTAACATGAGAGTTGACTCTAGCTTCCCTAGTAGTGTGAATCTTAAATTTTTCCCGCACATAGCAGGGTAGGCAAATGAAACCTGATGTTAAGACAGTACGTACCCCCCGCACCACCCAATTTTTGAGACATTTCGCGTATTTTGAGTGACGGAACTCATCTCCCTAAACTATTTCTTTAGTATTTTTAATATATATTTTTTCCTTGTATTATATCATATTATAGGTTCTGTAACCTAGATCCGGAGTGACAGTTAATTTTATGAAATTCAATAAAAAGCTATGAGAGAGTACTGCGGCCGCGCGCCGCGCCGCGTCGGGACTTTAATTAACTTCTCGAGTATCCGGTTTCAGTAATTTCAGGCGGGATCAATTTTTTACAGCACTTAATAAACTCGTGCTTACGAGTGTTTTTTGATATTTCCCTAAGCTCTATTTTTTAATTGTTAAATAAAAATATTTTTTTTATTCGTTGTTTCATTGAGGCACAGCGTCTAGCTACAAAACTTAAAGGTTATGAACTCGATTCCCACTTGGGAAATAGAGTATTTTCATTTTCTGGGAACAAGACTAAGCGTGGCGTTCAGTTCCACCATTTAATACACAATGTCATGAAAATTGAGCGTAAAGTAGGGAATGGAATATCTTAAAACTTTATTCCTTCTGCCTATCCTGCAATACAGCGTTAAGCTGTTTTGATTATTATAATCATTATTTCTTATATCTTTATATACTAGTAATAATTCTTCACAGCGAGCAGTCTTTTTTGTTATAATTACATACATATTTCACATCTATTTTCTTTTCGTATAATACATACATATTACTTTTTTTAATATTTTTATAATAGGTATGTATGTACATCTCTACGTATAAATAAATGTTCCATTACTTCACTTACAGTTTTGTGAACTCTATTTCCTATTAAGTATATGTATGTAATAATCAAATATATTACGGTAACAGAAATTCTCTTTAGGGGGTCGAATAAATAATTCCAACCCCTCTTACCAGATATTATTGAATTTACGAAATATCTTAGGAAAGTAAAGCCTTATACCAATTTGAGGTACGAAGGTCGTTTATGGAAAATTATATGTTGTTGAAGTTTTTATATGAATATTTATTTTATTTGAGGTCTTCGTTGCGCAGCGGTGCAAGAGTAGGACTGTAACGCGACAGTTGTGAGTTGGATTCCCACTCGAGGAAATGAAATATTTATTTACGTTTATATTTCCATAACTCAACTCTGGTATCGAGGCAAAGAAAGGTGTTTTGTTCTGCCAATCAAAATGCAATGCCTCGAGAATTCGGCAGAAAATGGGAAACGGAGAGTCTTAACACTAAGTACCCTCTGCCTACCCTGCTGTGGCGGGATACTTTTATTTTTTTAATTAAAGACATAACGGGTATCAGTTTCCGTTGTATTTAATTAGATCACTATATTTAAATGATTACTTCCCGCTCGGTTAAGTAAAACGCGGCGTTGAAAACCGCCCCGTCTTGGCTAGGTTTTCTTTACTGACTGATGAAAACAAAGCTAAATTAAACAGCACATACGTTTAAATTTACACAATACTCATAGTATAAATATGAGAAGAGAGAGAGATGGTTTCAAAATTATTATTCAGGTTGCGACATGGGAGATTAGATATTTGGCGTCGTGCCACGAGGAGCTTGCCGCAGTAGCGGTGTGGTGGTTGTGCGGGGAATTTATGCTCTTTATAGAGACTATAAAACAATGTAACCTTATATACGGGTGGAATTGATGGAAAATTATGTCTATATATGAAGATTTCCTTTTTATTTTTTTTGAGTCCGTCATGGCCCAGCGGCGGCGTCGGACTGTTAGGGCGACGGTCATGGGATTGATCGTCGAAAGAATGATTATGTGTCATTAATTTCCATTTCCCCGCTCTGGTAGATAAAATGGCAAGTTGAGTTTCATTATATGCAATATCTTGAAAATTACACTGATATGTGTTAATTTTTTTTATTCAATTTGCTTGGCTTATTATATAAGAAACTTTTTCAAATGTGAATTATATTATGTTATTTTTTCGGAAAATCTTAAGAACACGGGGAGAAACAGTATTTTTTTTCGTATTATATTTTACGCAAGCGGAGTTACGAGCTACAATTAGTCTATCATATTTTACGTGGGCATATTTCCTTATTTGTTACTTTGTAAAAATAAATGAATCAATCAAAGTACGCTTCAAAACTTTTTACATACATTTTTCAAAATAAATTTGAACTTCCAAAACAATATTTCAAAACAAATCTAAACTATGCGGGGAATCCCGTAACTGTAGTAGCACGTAGCGCTACGTGCTACGGCGCCGCTACGGCGTAGCACGACTAAATAAAATGACTTTCATACGTTTCTCGGATACACCAATTGAGGGGATTCAATTCAGTTCAGAAACAAAATGAAATGAGAGCGAACTTTCCTGAATTTATCTCGCTGTTGGAATTTGACAATTGAAATTAAATATTTCCGGTGGAATTTTTCCGCTAGAAATGTACTATGACGTTGATGTGAATTAATAGGCCCGAATAATGAATGAATCTGATTGTTATGGTTACAACGGCTTACTAAACCAAAGATAACCAATCCAAAGATAAGCAAGAATACTTAACTACTCCATAACTTTTTGCTAAGAAACCACCTGTAAAATTATTTTTTATTTAGTGGAAATCGAACCCACTAAAGTCACACGCCTGTGCCCCCCGCGTTATTCTCATATCAAGTAATAATAAGTACATTTATTACAAATGAATAGAATAATGAAAGAATGTTTAATCTTTTCCATAAGTCGGCAAAGCGAATGAGTAATACAGCCTACCGAGGGTTATTATTAGATTGATCGATAAGCTAGTTACTGACTCGTGAACTATTTAAACTGACGGAAGCACTTAAGTTACGTGCAAGTATATCGATGTGGCTTATCTACACATATTTTTTTAACTATTTTGCAGGAAAAGAATGTAATGCGTGAAAAATTTATAGATAAAAAACGTATTCAGTTGTAGTTGATGACGGTGTCTTTACTCCAGATAGGTATATGTTTTGGATACAAGTAATTAATATATTCACATGACCATAAAGTCCCAATATAGTCCCAAGTTTTCTTAAAGCCGACCCACTTTTGCAATATCTTTATCTTTTGCCTGTGTCAAAGGCAGAGCAAATTCATGTTCTTACTTAATGATAACCAAGACCACTAAGAAGGGAAAGAAGCCAGCTTTGTCTTCTTATGAGAGTGAAGAAATCAAAATAATTAATTCCCCCGAATGGGAATCAAACCTACAATCTTCGTATATAAAGACAGACGTTATGCCGCACCCTATGGCCTTAATTTTGAGTATATTTGAGTACAATTCCAGTTGGGAGAGCTCACTTACTTTCCTTCTACGCTACTATCAACAATTTCTTATATTAAAAGTAATTTATAATTCACAATCTCTTAATTAAGTCAACACTCCATACATTGTTGTACCACAATGGCTATTAATTGGAGAATGTAAACATCAGAACTTATTTTTATATGAACATATAATTTGCTCGATGAAATTGGGTTTATGTTTTATATGAAAATAAGTTTATGATTTTTATGAGTTTCTCGCTGTATGGCAGGGTGGTCAGAGAATTTGCGTGTTGAGTATTTGAGCTCAACGCCACACTTTCCCATAATCGCGGGAAAACTATTCATTAAATTTAATGATTATTAATTTAATTAAGAAAATTATTAATTTTTTCGAGTGGGGATTGAACCTATATTTATTACGTTTACATTCTGACGCTGTACCTGGATATCCTCTACACTCCTAGAACTCCTCTCTGAAATAAACCTTTGAAAAACGATTGATGGATGGTTGAAGTTGATATCAAAAATATGAAAAAGCATAATATACTCCCAAAGTAAGCAGGATTTTTATCAAGATTTAATTAAATCATTGTTTGTAGTCATATATTTATATATATAATTTCAAAATAAAGACAAGGTTTTCTCACCTTCTTTTTTCCGTATTATAAACATTTCTTAACAAAACAACAAACAAACTGACTCCAGCAAATTATAAAGCAAATAAAAGTTACCAGTAAAAGCATTTATGTGATTCCCTAGAGAATGTAGGCCATTGGAGTAATTTACATGTATTAAATCGCTTCATCGAATTTACGATGTTGTTTTCGTGGCAGGACAAACGTTGAAATGACCTGCGAAACGGTATTTTAATAGCGTTATTTGGTATTCGATATTTTGTGCGTTCATTTTACTCTTATTATAGATGTATAAAAAGGTTTGAGAGTACGAGGAATTGTTTGTGATAATTATGGGTTCGAGTACCCTCTGCTCTCGGGGAAATGAATTATTTCAATTTCCTCGCTCTGGTAGCAAGACAGGGTTGCGTTCAGTTACTACTCAACACGTATTGTCTCGAAAATTGGTCAAAGTGGAGGCCCATTAGGTTCCCTCTGCCTATCCTGCAATAAAAAAATATATATTGCGACGACGGTCTTAAATAATAACTTAGATTAATCATAATTAGAAAACTTATTTACTTTATTTTATTTCTAATTCTAATACTACGGTTGAGTAGAAATAATTGAATTGCAGTATCTTAACATTATAAAGCTACAAACAAATTCACTTAAATACTACAATTCTAAAGGCAATGAAGGAGTCTAATTGAATACAATGGAGACGGTCTAAAGTCAGTTTAAATTACTCAAAGCTAACGTGATTGAAGCAGAAACTTACGTCACGTTGAAGATGTTATTTATACTGTTATAGCACTATCTATATCTAGACTAACATTATAAAGCTAAAGAGTTTGTATGGTTGAATGCCCTAATCTCAGCAACTATAGGATTATTAATGAAAATTTATTTTAATATTATATCACAGTAATCTTTTCCTTTTAACCCACTATAACTCCGGTTCCTAGTATAATATAAGTAAAGTATAATATCGACTAAATAAAGTATTGAAAAACAGATATCACTAAACCGATTTTGATTGTTACACAGTAGATTTCAATTTCACTATAATAAAGCTCACTTACCGCCCATTCTTTAAACATAAAATGCGTATAAATAGTTTATTGCCGACGCTCGCTGTCGCGGTATGTCCCTTTATTGCGTATTTCATTTCCATAGGCACGTCCGACCTGGTACTGTACGCAAAAAAATGTAAATTGACATCTTGTATTGTATTGCTTTATCATTTTCTCTATTATTCAAATGATAAAGAGAGTTTTACTTTTTCTTTTTTATTTTTTCTATTTTATTGTTAATGTATATTTGTTTCTATAATGTATTTATTTATGTGTCTTCATTTAAAAGTGTCGTGACAAATAGCGTAATACAGAGAGTTAATTTTCAACCATGTTTCATACACCCTCCAAAATTATTGAACATTTAATGACAGTTAAAAATTCTAACTTTAAGAATGATTTTTTAATAGTTTTGTTCTTTTTCGGTCAGGTATAGACAGCAAAATATGTCGATAAATTCTACCACACAAAAACTACTGTGTTAATTAATATTTATGGGCTTATTTTAAACATACAAAAATAGAAACCAATCATATTCTAATATCAGAAGTAAATCTAAAAAATACAAATAAACGATTAGTCTAGTCCTTCGTGCCACTCCAATCTCCCGCTTTATAACCGCACGCATTGTGTGCCGGTCACGTTGTATTTGACGTTTCATCCCCAACCATCATGTCACGTCACGTCACGGCGTGTCACGTCGCATCATGTCACGTCCGCAATATTTAATTTCACGCACAGCTTTAATTGAGAGGGTTAGTTGTAATCTATGGCACCTATTTTTATCTGTGGAATAAAGTTTATTATCAAGTAAAGCAAAGTCAAGTTTTTAAAACTTAGCATTATCTCTGCACAAACTTTGCGGCTTACTGACGCTACCCTTTGAAAAACGCGTGGCGTTGATATCCACCACTGAAAAAGTCAAAAAAAATCGACGGTATATGGAAATGGAGTGTCTTAACACAAGCTTCCTTCTCCCTCTCTACGGGATACAGCGAGAAGCTTTTACCACTAGAATTTTTCTTCCTATCCTATCAAAAACATGAAAACGCGTATATGTAGCAAAGAAAGAAATAAAAAAAGATACAATCCTGCTATAAAAACCAACATGACTTTCACAATACATAAAATTTTCCAAATGCATTTCTTTCACACAAACAATAGTTAGAGAATCGATATTGACGTACAAACACATACATACATCTCTATGCGATATCTTCAATGGCTTCCACTAAACACGT
This sequence comes from Heliconius nattereri, assembly GCA_013403645.1. Classification (NCBI taxonomy): domain Eukaryota; kingdom Metazoa; phylum Arthropoda; class Insecta; order Lepidoptera; family Nymphalidae; genus Heliconius; species Heliconius nattereri. Next base: position 6,216,496 of record JAAIXI010000248.1, on the reverse strand, counting down.
TCTGGTAGAAATCATGTTGTTTATATTTATGAGGATTCCTATCCTATATAAGTATCCATAATATATGGAATAATGAGGGCTTCGTGAGGGTAAAGAGTTTGACTGTAAATGTGACGGTTGTGGAGTTGAACTCCGGCACTCAACAGACAATGTCTCGGAAATTGGGCGGTCGATGGAAAATACGGGATCCAGCGTATAAATAAAAAAAAATGTTTGAATAAATGTCGATGCATGACTGTGGACTGCGATTCGTTCAGTACAATCGTTCTGTTTAGCCTTTCAACACGAAATGCCTCCAGAATTCAGCGGAACGTGGGGACCGGAATTGTCTTAATGAGAATGTAGTGTCATAACTCTAGGCTTCTAACTCTAACTCTAGTTCCTTCTGCCTGCCCTAAAAAAACTTTTTTATTGAAAATATATATATATATATATATACGTATATTATACCCTTTAAAAATCATCACTTGTTTTAGTGGTGTTGTTGAAACTAAGAATTGTATATGGCACAAGAAATATTCTAAGCGCTATAAGATGCAATGGGTTACTTCGAGACGATTAACGTGATATAAACGTATAGCCTACCGGCTTCCTCGTTAAATGGACTATCCAACAGAGAAGCATTTTCCATTCGAATCAAAAGTTCAGCGCTCTACGCTTCGTAGGTTTGGCTGTAGATTATCTTTCAGGCACTAAATAACGTTTTTTTATTTCTGTTAAAAATTGAACTAGCGTAAACTAAAAACAATAATATAGCAAAACAACTTTTCCTACTATCCCTACATTATATGGATTTCTTTCTAAGAACCTCAAGTCTGAGACGTAATTAAATATTAGATCTGAATATTCATTCCAGAATTTAAATAATAATCAATTTTAAGAGAGTTCCAGGGTATTTCCGTCCTTAGGGAGTGCAATTTTAAATGATACTGATGTATTTTGAGGATTAAACCTTGACATTTTTCATGGAATTACTCAAGATGAGTAATTTCACGAATTGGAAATTGGAAAAGTATTAAACTTTTCCGGTGTCTTTTTTGTTTGTCTTTTAACAAAATCGTAGATAAACATTTTATATTCAAATGCTACATAATAATATAACATTAACATTTTTGCGACATAGACTGGAAAGAATAGGAACTTAGTCTTAAGTTACACTCCATTTTTTTTATATCGGCACATATTTTTTTGTTTTCTGCTGTTTATGTTACGTAATTTTAAAAAATGTCTCTCAAATAAGAATTGAATCAACCACCATCACCCAAAAACATTCTACTGAGCCCAGATAGCCTCTAAAAATATTAACATGCACATAAAATAAGGATAGAGGGTAGATTTTAATTTACACCCTCCTAAAATAGTTTTTGCATACGATGTACGATCAAAGCGTTATGCATAACGGGTCGCGGGGTAATGACCTGGATCGATGTCTAACTAAGGGCAGAAGGCATCCGATACGCGCCGACAGGCCATTCATTTTGTTTAGACTACCTAGTTGTTATGATGGTGGAATTTTGTTATTTTGAAATAGATTAGATTTTGAAATATTATTGCTTTTGATAGAGTGATTTAACTTTACTTAGTTTTAATATATTTTTTAATTGAAATACTCTGTTTCTCAATTGCTGCTCAATTTTCCGGATTTTACATATTGAGAGGCGGAAGTGAACGCTGCGTTTTGTCTTGTTACGAGAACGAAGAAAATTAACGTAAATAATTAACTAGAGTGGGAATCTAACCCATAACCGTTGCGTTTAAAGTGACACACTATGCCGCTGTATCACACCGGTTAAGAAATATATTAAAAGAAAACAATAAAAAAATAATTAATTACTTTAATTTCAGAAAGTTACAAATCTATGTCAAGAATTTATCACAAACAACATATGAACGACTTTTAAAAAATAAAAAAAATATAAAGAATAATTTGTTTCTTCTTCCGTTGTTAAATCAATGGCAGATATATATAACGGACTGCGTTAAAATCCACTTAGCAAACTTAAAAACATTAAAACTGTCCAAAAAAGCAATATCACCTTTTTCCCAATGGAAAAATTCAGTCCCCGTCCACTTGTAATTATTTAACGTCGCCCAATAAAACTAATCGCCTGTCCCAGCCCGCCCAAACCTGTCGGAGTCCCGAACTCATCGTAGATTCTTTTAAAAGGCATCCTATCGGAAAATAGGCTTCGCATTCCAGAGACCGGGACAAATGCTTATATTGACGTGTAATGGATTTTTGAATGGCGTGTCGCATGCCTTTCGATCGGATTAAACCGGTTTGGACCGGCTCGATCCGCTTTGGACCTGTTCGTACCAGTTAAAAGCGGCACAGATACAGTATGGACACAAATGCTCCCTCTAATTCTATTCGGCAACTGCAATCACGTTTACAGGTTATATGCGGTCCAATTGCTTTCGCATCTGCAGCTTTAGAAAATGACGCTTTAAATCTATTTTGTTTTATTAAAGGGATGAGATGGAACGTAGTTTGATTACTAGCAAATCGTAACTATAACTATTATATAATACAATGGATATTTGACTAAATGATGCGTTTATACAACTAAAAATAATAATTTCAAATTAATAGAATAGAATAGTAGAAGATTTTGGTGTGGTCCTCACCAACTAAAATATATGTTTTAACAACTGAAATTAATACATTCTAATTAATATTATAGATATTTAAACTGTTTGGTTTATTGTGTTAATCAGGGATCACTGCGTAAAATTGATAAAATATTTTTGTATAATGGAAGAGAATATAGACCATGTAATACATTAATCATTTTGATGTAACCTATTGCACCTGCGGTCAGAATTAGCTCGGGCACTCAGAGTGTGTCACGTGTCATACACAATATAAAGCTATTTATATTCGACCACGATGAGAAACATTAGTTTCTCACTATGATTTTGCTTAAGAATTTATTATTTACAACAAACTTTCTATTGTCACAGGCGCAGTGGGCGGTGATGGCGATGACAGCGACGACAAGGAGAAGGAAGAAGAAGCCGAACGCGAACGGCAAGAGGCCATCCGCGAGGCTGAGGAGAGACGCAAGGAGAAACATCGCAAGATGGAAGAGGAGCGAGAGAAGATGCGTCAGGAGATCAGGGATAAGGTAGGTCCTGAAAAATCTGTTGTTTTAGGGTTCTGTAACCTTAAAAAAATGGGGGCCTATAAAATCAGTTAGTTGTGCGTCCTTCGGTCTGTCTGTTAAGATATTTTCTAAAGAAATATTTATCTACAGATGAAGCATAAAAAACAGCAGCCAACGCCATGATTTGTCTACCAGATCAGAGAAATGAAAGAAAAAAAACACTACGACAACAAACAATTAAAAGTATAAATATTTACACAGTATACTATATAGAGGTGTAATCCTTTTCGAGCAACGTATCCACATCGACAATATTATACAAACGTCAAATAATTCAATTGTTTTCAACGTTGACATAAAAAACACATACAAATTTTATGTATGTATGGCACATTTGTTCGAGAATACCAATCGAAACTACATTGAACGAGTAAATTAAAAAATGTCCAAAGTCAAATCCACTGTATCTGTATTAACATTTTCCATTAACTTTTTAACAAAAAAAATGTATTGAAATGTCAAAGCTTTCATTTTGACGTCGAAATGGAGCTTTTGAATTGTAGAGATATAATATAGAAGTACGTAACGATTAGAGCTTATTATTATCGTATTTTGAGAATTATTAAAAGTATTGCAATTGTGGCGCAGTGGAACACCGTCCGAGTGTAAACGCAATTGTTGTGAATTCATCCCCAAATCGGGGGAGTTCTCACTTTGGTGACAAGACAGAACGCGGCGTTGAGTTCCGCCATCAAAGTGCGTAACTGAGTGTCTTAACACTATGTTCTCTCTGCCATGCGGAATCTTGCTATGCGGAAATTCCTCTTTTATATTCAAACGTATCTATTTGCTTATGTATATTCAAACAATTATATAACAAAATAGGTCAAGAGCTTTCGTTTCACGCGCTATATACGTGACGTGAAGGGCTTTCACGTTACCCTGTAATAATTGGTTTAGTTCACGTTTTACATACAAGTGAGTATGTACGAGCAATTTGTGCTGAATTGGCGTTATTTAATTTTGCTACCCTACTGAAGATAAAAAGAATTTTGAATTGTGGAATATTTTATTGAGTAACATTATAAAGAAGGCTTAATATCAATTGATAACTTTTTATTGACTTTATAAAGGAGAAATATTTCGATTTGATTGCATTTTTTTGCGATTATTCTCTCTCTCTCCCTCCGTGTATGATTTTGAATAGTGTCACGACTCCGGTTGCTGCTTTCTGTCCGAATTCTAGATATTGCATGTTAAATTCACTCGGTGAGTGAACAAAACCTTTTTTTTTCTATCAGTGACCACAATTATTATAAAATTATGTATTTCATTTAATAAAATTTATTTTTTTCATAATTTACCCCCAAACCAATATTCTGTAGTATCATAAAAATAACTCCAAATAGTGTTATTCTGCATGAAAATTCAAAAAGTTATATAAAGCAAGTAAATAAACCCATGTAGGTCAGGTTAAAATAGTGGAAATGTAGTTACAGAGCATTTAATTTTTGAAAGTTTTATTAAGATTTTAATTAGAAACTTGTATGGGAGGTTATTATATTTATAATAGGCCAACTTTTATAATAGTACTTTTATATTAGATAGTGCTGAAATAAAGGCTTTTAATGTACATACTGAAAATTAACTTTTACCCTGCTATTTGTAAATTCTGGCTCTATTGTTTTTTTTTATTTTTCATTTCGGCAATATTATAATTTAAATAATAATAATAGTCGTATAATAATATTTTTATTACTTAAGAATAATTGAAAATAATGATTATGACAACCAATGTAAGCGACGTTCACATAAAAGGTCCTTAGTTCTCCTTGTCATTAAAAAATCCGTGTCTCGCTCGCTCCTGGTAACGAGGCAATGGGTGGCGTTGAGTTCAGCCACTCAACTCGCAGTACCTCCAGAATTCAGCGGAAAGTAGGAAATTAAAGTGGCTTAATGGGAACGGAATATCTTAACACTAGGTTCCTAGTTATTGCTGATAAAAAAAAGTAAGTAAAGTCACATAGCTATAAAGTTTAATGTTTTAAATTTGCAATTCATCAATTGTATTCAAATTCATTAAAATGAACTTTGTAAGCTCTTTTAAACTTCCAATCCATTATTTGAAATGTCAATATTGATATTCCGGTAGGAAGTTCATAGTATAGCAGCCTTTGCATACTATTATAGTTGTTTTTTTTTGCTTTACTGTTATATTAATGAACAAAATGTCATTAAAAATCTGTTATTTGCTGGTATAAGACTGAAAAAAATGTAAGAAATTAACATTTCCCAAAAAAAACATTTTTCGCTCAATTTTTGAGACTTTGTGCTCTGAGTAGCGAGACCCGTTGCCGCATGTTGTCTACCAGAGCAAAGAAATAAAAATAATTCAATCCCCTAAATGGGAATCAAACCGGCAAGCATTACATTTACAGACATTTCATATATCTAATATAGCGAGTAAATAGGTCAAATATAACAAATCAAATACTTTTAACCCAAGTCACTAACAGCAAACAATAAAATATAGGCCTCTATACACAGAAGAAAGAGTTGGTCTCACAAAGCAAGTAGTTTCTTACCTAACGTGTCCTTGTTATGTACCATTTTCAACATGACTTTTGACTTTTAACACTTAAAAAGCTAATTTAGATCCTGAAGTAGAGCTTTAATTTACAGTTTCTTTCTTACTAATTACCTCATTCTCAGAAAATGTCGTAAGATCTTTTAAAAAGGTATGAATTGACTAAGAGAAAAGTTATAAAGAGATGGTCTTGACGCAGTGGCACAAACGTGACTGTACACGAGACGGTTTTAGGTTCGATTCCCAATCGGGGGAATGAATTATTTAATATTTCAGTGCTACTCAGCACTGATTGACATTACGTATTAAGCGCGGGAACACTCCCGCACTTAATACTTAATGTCTCGAAAAATTCAGCGAAAAGTGGAGAACGCAGTGCCTATACAATAGATTATCTCTGCTAACCCTTTTTTATGCAGGATACAAAAGTATTTAGGGCGTGTATAAAGCCGCGATGCCCATAACTTCAAAATAGCTAAGGCTAGGCACACAATTATATTAAACTACTGGTTTCGACTACAGTTGGCTTAACTTGTAAAGAATTAAAATATAAAAAATAAAACGCTTTAATGTTCAACAAGATTTTTTTATAATCCCATTTTATCCAGCGCCTTCTCATACGATAATCTTGATTACATACTGCTGTGTAAAAAAATTGTTACAGAAAATCTCTTTTAAAATGGATAATAACAACGTAGACGCTAGCTATCATGGCGCGTAAAAATTATGGTTACAGATTCAAATTCCACCCCAAAATATATTTTTACATCCGATTTCAAAGAATAGTTTTCACCTTCAGATTTTTCCGCCTTCAGATTTTTCTGCCTTCAAATTTAGATTTATAATTACAATTTTATTTATTTAATACAAAACAAATAACAAACAGTCGAATACTTTAATATTTTGAGGTAAAGCAAATAATTTTGAAGAGAGGTAAGTATGAGAATGAAGTGGCAATAGTATAAGAATGTAGGTCAATATTTACATAGCGTTTTAATATATTTCTCTTTTCTTCACGTTAAGTGCTCCTTTAGTTTGTTTTATAGAATTTACAACTCACCACATAAGTTATAATGTATAAAGACGCCCTGTTTCCCAGGCTTATTCTAAAAACCGAGACATTACGAGTTGAAAACCGGCACTCTACGCCGCATTGTGTATTACTAGTGAGTAAAAATGTCATAATTGTGAGGATAATTCTTATAACCATGGGGTTTACAGTAAGGAACGTTACCTGTGATGGCTGTGAGGCCATAATAAAATAAAAGTAAAGTAATAAAAAAAATAAAGAAGGTAGTAAGTGACTACGGTTTTTATCATAAATGGATTATGGAAGGGAATTCCAAAATTAAAAAACGAAGTAATTTATCTCCTATACATTAAACGTATACGTAAAAGATATAGACATAATTAAAATTATTTAGTTCGAAAAAATACTAAGCTTTGTTTTTTTAAACCTGTTCAGATATTAACAATTTTATGTGCTATGTAAGCGGCATACCTTCAGAATTTCATTAAGAGTTCTACATGCTAGGGTTGTGCCGCTTTTATTATTATTTATTATCTTTTACTTAACATATATTTTTAGTAAAACAGACTATAGGACAACACTAAATCTTCAATATCAATCCATATAAAAGAAATTAACTAGTAACTAGTAATAGAAATAGTACAGTATAGAAATAGGTACGGTGGTTATAAGTTCAATTTACTAAAGCAGTTTCACGCTGTATCACAGTATAGTAGCCAGAGAGAATCCTTATTTTAAGACACTCCGTTCTCCGCTTGCCGCTCGAATTCAAGACATTACGCGTTGAATGGCAAACTTAATGCTTCACTTAATCGGGTTAAGTAAAGGGAACCCAATATTACGACACTCTGTCCCCGCTTTTCACTTAATTTTTTTAAGTGGCGGAACTTAATTCCGCGCTTGTTTTTCTTTCTAGAATTTGGTCTCATTCCCCCGAGTAGAAATCGAACCCATAACCATCGCGTTTTCACAATAAATAATTTATATATTCGATTAAATCAACCCTAAATTCTAAAGAACCGCCCCCACACTATACTGGAGACTTGAAAGAATGCCAGTTAATTAAAAAATAAGCGGAATACTTCGCTTTGTGGATACGGAATGAGATGAGACTGTCGAGTGAAATGTTCTTATGCGAGTTCTTCCTGTGAAGTTGTTTTATTTATACTTTTTCAGAAAACACATAGTTCAAATTAGGAAAACAATTGAGTTCACTTATATCACATCTTAGCAAAGGCTTCGTCATTAAAACCATCATCAATGTCATCAAAATCAGTCTAGTAGTAGGGGCCGCGAAGAGAGGACTTTCGGGAGTCATTCGAGCGCATCAGATTAAGATACTGGGGATTCCTTGTACTCGGTTACGTACTTCCACCAAATATGAGCCTCATATGTATAGCCGCGCGTCTAGGATAAAGGATCAGATAAGTAAAAAAAATTGATCATCGGACATTCTCGGGCGCATCAGATTAAGGAAGGGTAGTTAGTTACATGCTAAATCGTGTATATTCCACTAATCTGACAATTTGAGAGTGATGCAATGAAGGGGGAGGGCTCCAAAGCTGTAAAAAAACGTTATCTGGACATTTTCGAGCGCGGCTATTTTTTTTTATTTTGGAGGGAATCATTCAAGGATTACAAAAATATATAATCTGACAAATTCCACAAGCCCAAGTAATAGAAATTGATCGATAAAGTTTAATGTACCTAAGAATTGCCTATATTCCTCTCTCCGTATTTCTATTCCTCTCTCACTCTTTCTCTGTTTATTACTCGCTAACTCATCAATAAAGATGATAATTTAGAAAAATACTTGAAAACAAAATTTTTTTTGTAGTTTTTTTTTATAAATACAAGTATTCTATTTCAAACATACATTATTTTATTTACATTCTATTTCTTGAGCTTTTTAATTGATTACGTTCAATGAATAAAAAGAGTGAGGCCAGTCGTGGCGCAGTGGCACAGAGTATGACTGTAAAACCTACTGGTTGTGGGTTCAATCTCCATTCCAGGAGATTAAATATTTATTTATATTTCTATTTCTTCGCTCTGGTGTCGAGGCAAAACAGCGACGTTAAGTGCTACTACTCAACACTCAATGCCTTCAAAATTTGGCAGAAAGTGGGGATCAGAGCGTCTTAACATTAGGTTCCCTCTGCCTATCCTGCAGTGTACGGGATACAACGTAAAGCTGACTTGTTCAGTATTGGTTTAAATAAATATGAATAATTGTCAGATTAAGCAAGTCCCTTCAGATAATCGTCTGATTTTGAGATATCACGTCTAGGGCATGAAGATGGACCATATATATTTTAATCTGACGCGCTCGAGTATTTCAAGATGACGATTTTTTTTCCATTTTCAAACAACGATTACGAGCTTGTGTCACATTCAAATCGTCAGATTATTACATAAAAGCTTTTTTTAGTTCACTTAACACCCCCTTAGAAAATGTTACGCGCTCGACAATTTTTTTTGTCATTTTTTACTCTTATGTACGACCACCTCCACCATGGAAACTGCCAGATTAACATATTTTCATGTTTAAGAAGACGTAGGCAGTTGATGATATCAATATCTGACGCACTCGAGTATGTCCATGGAACAGTTTTTTTTTTACATTTTTGAAAATCTATAGCCCTCAACCCAACGGTCAAACGAAATTTTTATATGACATTTTTTTCTTGTTATCATCTAAGCTTCGCAACCCAATAGGTCTCAATGACGCTCGAGTAACTCCCGATTTTGCTGCTTTCCTCCCTAACCATCGTGCGTTAACACTAACAAACACACGCACAGAAAAATTATATATTTGTCTAAGATATTCCAATATTTTGGAACACAAAAAGTCGGTCTTTAATTGAATTTAGAAAACTTTGCCGTTTGACAATCCCGTCTAATGGGCCATTAGCAGCGCTAGTGTTCATACCCCTTAATAAAATTTCCTCTGAATACTGCTTCAAAGGCACCAATAATTTAGTAATAAGTTGCCGTCGACGTCTGTACAGTGTCTGTGGAAGAGCAGATTCGATTACAAGTCAAATTATATTTACATCCAAAAGTTCTTGAACTTAATGGAGCTGTGATAAATTTTGTTGTGACGCGTGGAATGTTTCAACAGGATGCGTTTCTATTTGTCTTATATCTAAATAATTGTGATAATGATAAGGTCAAATGTTTTTAAGAGATTAAAATACATATTTAAGAACATATATTTAACAACAGGTCGATGAGATTCCCACTGGAGAATTGAAAATGGGGAAAGGAAATGTCTTAACATTAGGTTCCCAGGTTTCCTTTGCCTACCGTACTATGCGCGGAATACCTCGTGAAACTAAAAATATATACAAAAATGTATACAATGTATGATTATGTAGATATATATGTATAGACGTAACATTCAGTCACTACTTTACACCGCCTTACGTGATCTTATTACTGTATATCGACTTGGCCCCGTTTTTAAACTCCTTCTGCGCCAAATGAGGGGTATTTTTTAAATCAAATATATTTCCTTCGCGACTGTTTTGAATGTCACTAAGTATTAGCGTTTTGTATAAAATGTTTAAGAATTTTTTTTCACGAAAACTCTATATATAGTATTTAGGTAAAAAATGGATAATTGTTTTAGAAAGTTTATAGTTATGCGTTTATAGTTGTGCGACCTTCGCAGCGCAGCGGTATCCTATGGTATAATGGTACCGGCATAATACTAGGTTCCCTCTGCCTTCATTTTTTCATATTACATACGAAGTGAAGATAAAATATATCCACACATAAACTTCGCAATAAAACATATAAATGAAATAACATTTTAACTATAAATTTGAACACAAAATTCGCTAAACGAAATTTTATAGCGATAACCAACTAACTTAAATAATAAGAACGGTCTAACACGCATAAAATAAATTTACCTAAACTTCAAAGTAATATGTACTTTAGCTCAAAAGACTTAGGGATGTAAATCCTGAAAGCTACTCTAAACATTTATAATTTATTATACGTAATATGAGCTGACCCAATCGTAAAATAAGAAAGGGGTTACGTAGCGCTGACCGAATTTTACGTATACTTTGGTTATCCGAACGATTTATTCGATTTATACGAAAACTACTGAGCAGTGAAACTTTTTTTTATGTATATAAAAAAAAACGATTTCAGTCCTTTTTCCCGCATAGCAGAGTAGACAAAGGGAATCTATTTTCGACATATTGCGTGTTAATTGGCGCAACTCAACGCCGCTCTTTGTTTTTAATCAGAACGAGGAAATGAAAATAATTTATAAACCCGATTGGAAATCGAACCCATAACGGTCGTACTTGCAATCAGACGCTGCCCCTCTCTGCGATACGACGGCTTGAAATAATTTAGTTATTATTTCTAATTTTATTATAAAGTAAGACAGACATTTAACCGAAAATATATATCCCCTGCCTTGTTATTTTCATAAGGATAAAGAACAAATAATGAAGTACTGTAATTATTTCACTTCCGGCGCGAGGGTAAGCTACAATTAAAAGTTTCTAAGGGTGCAACTTGTTACAATTTTGTAGATCCTTTTGATATCGTGGACTATTTCTTAGTAAATTATCTACACTTTTATTGATATAATTATTTGTGTAAGATATATTTATAATTTTTTATTATGTCTTTACTTACTAATATTATAAAGCTGAAAGTTTGTTTGGTTGAATGCGCTAATCTCAGAAACTATCGGTTCAAATTGAAAAGTTATTTTTGCGTTCTATATATATTTCATTTATCAGGCCAGAAAACGGCCTGCTGGCAGTGTAGCCTCGAGCGTTTAGAATATGTGAATATTATATAAAACTGTTAGTTGTTTTTATTTGACCACTGGGATTAACCCGAGGATCAAAATTAGTACATACATGAAATATGTATAGACTTATTAATAGGACGCCATCATAGTAAATTAAATTAAAATATATTTATTTGCACTTACAATTAAGTGTTATTTGTTTACAATGATAGTGGATTCAATCCTGATTCGGGGAAACGATTATATTTTTTTTACAAAAGAAAACTAAAAGAAGACAACACAAACAAACTACTTACCTCGATTGCACGTGTACGTAGTCGTATGTACGTAACAATCTAGTTCACGTCGAGTGCGCGGACTCTTAGCCTTAGTCAACACTATTAGCGGGCGTAAACACTCAACGGGTTTATGTAAACGGATGTCTGATTGACGATTAGAGGGACATATTTCTTTTTATTTTTAGCTTCACGCTGTATCCCTCAAGGGATACAACCTAGTGTCAAGACACTACTATCCCAACTTCCCGTCAATTCTTCAAGACATAGTATGTTGATTGGTGGAACGCAAAGCCGAAATTGTAAGTAATTCACTTCTCCGAGTTCGAATCGAACCCACCACAGCCGCGTCTATAAATAGACACTGTGCGTAGCGCTACGAGGGCCTTCAACAACCGTAAATTATTATCATCTCTCTATTCGACTAAAATGAGAATTTCCTTTTTAAATTCTGATAATGGGACTGGTATCAAGAAAATAATTGATTCAAAAATATTCTTCTATACAATTATCTTGCTTAAAATAGCTTACCTTCCTTCGGCCAATGAATAACATATGAAAGGCAATAAAAATAATTGAACTATTTAGTAACGATCGTATATACGATATGGGTAAAGTATTATTTATGAATTGGTTTTAATTTTTAAGAATTTGAATTTACAACAGTTTCAAAAATAACATTCATTTAAATCATGACGTAATGGGTTGTCCCATGGGACATGGCGTCTGACTGCAAGCGCGATGATTGTAAGTTCGATTCTCACTTGGGGGAATGAATTATTTTAATTTTCTCACTCGGGTTAACATCATAAAGTGTCAACAACATAAAGCGCGACATTCCATTCTGCAAATTATATCTCGAATATCTCGAAAAGTGGGGGTAAAGAACGGAGTGTCTTAACACTAAGTCCCTCCTACCTACACTTTTATGCGTGATAGAGCGTAAAGCTAAAAAAAATCTTTATTCAATTTCACATTGGGTTTTCCCTATCTAACACGCAAAGTTTACTCGTATATTGAAGGGACGGAAAGTACGCCATAGGGTTTAGCAATAAACAAAACGTTTAAAACGTATCAGATATCTAACATAAACAAGTTATATGACACCCTAAATTGATTAAATCTTTCATAACCCAATGCTTCCTTTGTTTCGTTTATTCATATGTTTTTGTGTTAAATAGTATTTATCGTTTCTTTGTGGTTGCGTCTGTGCGTCTGTGGCGTGTGTCATGTGTCATACAATTCATACACAGCACTAAACACAAAGCAGTAAATAAACGCTAATAAATTATAAATATTATTTAAGACATAACTTTCTTATATTTACGTTACGTTGAAAGATATGTACCACTTGTGGCTTATGATCCTGCACTTTTAGCAATTGCAACAACAAAGGGTTTTTGATCCTAAATATCAATATAAAAAGTGTCAAGTATTAGGTAAAAGCAATAAAATCATGGTAAAAATAATAGTCTTGCCAGATCAAGCGTGGAATGGAAAGTGTAATATACTTTAGTCGACCCATAAGTTTACACGCGAGAACATCGTTTATGCGGCTGACGATTTTTTCAGTACATTTGACATAAAATATACGGCGTAGCGATAGAAAGAAAAATGTGTTTATATTTTTTTAATATTTTATATTGTTTTCCTTGTTGTTTTTTGACGTCTATTCTATGGTATTAAAATATAATGTAGTGGTCATGCTCTTCTTTTTATTTAAATCCATCCATACCTATATTATAAATTCAAAAGTAACTCTTTCTGTCTGTCTGTCTGTCTGTCTTTTACGCAATCGGGGCCAAACCGCTAATTTAATTGTGATCAAATACTCATATTGAGATACTTGAGGGTCTCGGGATGAACATAGGATACTTTTTTGTCTCATATTTGTAATATTTTCGATATATACCAATTTATTAAAATACTTATTAATTTGGCATGCTTATTCCGCCATGTTTATAACAACCGCCGTTGCTAAGCAACGATTTGAAAAGTTTATGTATGAGACACAAAAATAATATTGTCCAAAAATATTGTCCCTTAAATATTGTTTCAAAAAGTCCTCGTTGATATATACTATAGTTATAGATTTGTATACATTAACAAAAAATAGATGATTTCTATAATTTGATATTCGTCCTTATGAAAATAATATAAATAATATAAAATAAAATAATTATACCATTTCATCTAGATGGAAATTATAGTTTACTGTATAATAATTTAATAAATAATTGAGATGTCAGTGATTCGGAATAACCTAGCCTACGAGTGGTAGGTATAGTATGACTTTGATGGTTTTGTAAATTTTTATATATATTCGAATTACTGTTATTTTTTATTTAATTATTTGCTGCTTATTACTACTACTACTTATTAATTTATCTCAGTTCGGTTATCTATACCGATGTTATACACTTAAAATATCGTAATTTTAATCATTTGGGATTTTATTTAATATTGTTCGCAAAAATTATTAATTATTTAATATAGAAAAATGTTTAGTACGCGCGCACGGCAAACTTTAGGTACTTTTTCTAATATTAAGAATTTCCTATAGTTACTTTTACTTCTTTTGTTTGTTCATTTCGGTTACTCAGATTATTTTATCTAATAATAAATCTCCACTTATTAGTCTTTTTTAACTTATTTTAATTATTTAAGCTTATATTTTCTTACAAATTCTATTGAAACCGAAAATAATTTCATAAATATATTTAATAAATAATCGTATAGTTACACTAGTCATGTTATATAATCAAAAAATGTCGTAGCATTTGACTGTAAACACGACTAATAAAGTACCAAGACAAACTTCAGAATTGAATTCCGTCACATAATGTCTCGAAAATAGCGTAGAAAGTGGGGAACTGTCTTAATATTGGTTTCTATTTACCTACCCTGCTATATGCGCGAAACAGCAAGAAACTAATAAAAAATAACCTTTAATATCAAAAAATCTAGTAAAATCAAATATTACAACCGTACCCTCGCCTATTCTCTCCCTCCCTTACATTACACAGTCGGCCGCCTCCTGTACCGATACTGATGTAATTTATATTCACTCTCATTATAGCACTTCCATTTACTTTCTAGTCGCATCGCATTTGGTACGAGTTTAGGGTGTATTTCGTATATACATACATACATACATACATACATACATACATACATAAAATATGTATGTTGGGAGTATTTAAAAACGAGACAGTTCTAGGTGTAGCTGTGGACTATAAATTCTTTAAAAAATGTTAATTTTAACAGGCTTTCATTGAGTTGACTTGTAACTAGTTAACCTGGTAATAAAATCTAAGTAACTGAATTTGTTCCACTTGTAATAATGTATTCACCATATCATCGAGCTGGTCTGAACATGGAGCTAGAGGATTTGAATAGTGGACAAATTTAGATGTGGCTAACAATAACATATTCTATAATGAATTTTAAATCATAAAATATAAAATAATAGCAATAAAGATGATTAACAAAAAATAAACATCTATCACTTAACACGGGCTCCGGCTTCGTAAAATAGAATATAAATTAAATGAAAATTTCTATCCCATGGAAGGTATAACCGTCGCGTCGGCTCCATCACGTCGGCAAATGAGGGAATAACCGCGTTAGTCACAATCTGTACTGCGTCTACGGTCTGCGATGACCCTATAGATATTTAAGTTAGCTTTAATTAATTCTTAGTTTAATTTCTTTTTTATAAATCCAGTAAATAGAAGGGAAGGAACCTAGTGTTAAGACACTGTGTTTCCCACCTTTTGACCAATTTTTGAGATATTGCGTGTTGAGTGGTGGAACTCTACGCTGGCATTTGTCTTTTTATCATAGCCAGTATTTACTTATTTAAATACATGAATATGTTTTCAATTCTGAATCCTGTTCTTAGATTTATTTTTTATTCTTAGATATAGTTTAGAGTACTTTTATTGTAACAAAATTATTATTAATATTACTAATAATCAAGATTTTAAGAAGAAGAAGATAATAGCAGAAGTAAAAAGAGAAATGTTTAGCTCATGGATGTGAAATTGACTCTAGTAGGGAGTCCGTTTCTACGCGACTCCCTAATCGAGTCAGGTTGACTTCTTTGAGTATATCTCAACATTGATTTAATAAAGAAGAAAGAAGAAACAAAAAGAAGGGATGAAGAAGAAGAAGAAGAAGATATTACAATATTTTTAGAAAACGTATTTAAAATACAATTCAGTTACAAAGATATTAAAAATATAATTAAGTTGTTACAAGCGAATAAGAATTTCGACGTAGATTGACAAGAACGTTCATATACGGCTTAGTGATCAGAGCGCCAGCAATTTCAGTGCAAATGCAAATACATGCAAAAAAATATGTTTTCTAAAAATATTTACGATCCTTAGTTAGTTAATAATATGTTTTTTAAAAAAATGTTATTAAAAAAATATTAATATTTTTTTTCTAAAAAATATATTCATAAAATTTGTATATTTTGTTTTGACTACTTTTATCATATTTTTAACCGACTTCTGTACGAAAAGTAGGTTATCAATTCGACTGGAAGATTTTTTTTTTTTTATGTTTGTTACCTCATAACTTTTAACTGGGTGAACCGATTTGGATATTTTTTTTTATTTGAAAGGTGAAGCTTCCCGTTTGGTCCCATTTTTTTGGTCCATGTCTGACTGACAATGGTATCTATGAGAAAATCACATAAGTCTTAAATTTGCATTAGGTATGTGCGCGACAAACAGACGAATAACTCAATGTTGCGCTAACCGATTTTGATGATTCTTTTTTTATTTGAAACAATACACTTCAAGGATAATTTGGTCAAATTAATGTTACAACAACCTTACTACAATATCTAATTACTAAGCCTATTTGTTTTACTTGGCACCGACTTCAAAATTTACTAAATCTTTCTAAAATTATTTTTTACTTTTTAGTTCGTTATTAGAAGTCGGTTTTTCTTTTTGTTAAAAATTAATATACGGAAATTGCTAGCATCGACTAAAAGAAATTTTTTTTTTTTACTACTAATGCATTATAAGTTTGGTAACAATAGAAACCAAGATGAGAGTTTATATTGAGATTTATTAATAAACATGTGATATATTAATTATGTATGACGTTACACAAAATATCATATTTCTTGCGCGTCCATTTACTTAATCCCTTGGCTTGCCTCGTACCCCGTGTAATGGCTGACATTCCAAAATGTACACCAAAATTATGATTATGTGTGATTTATGATAATTAATTATTATGATTTATATGAGTACGTCGTAGCGTCGCTGTGCAGCGAGTAAATGTAAGTAAAGCCGGCGGTTTTTGGTTCGGAATAAAGGTTTTGGAATGAAGTATTTTCGCAAAATGTCTCAAAAAATTGAAGAAGTAAAAAACTACGCAATAAATTATTACATATATTGAAATAAAAAACATTTAAACAAATGTTTTTTCTTAGAGTTTTATATATATTTATAATTATAAGCGCACGACAAGTAACAACGCCACTTAGAACTGTCCGCAGAAAACGTCTCATTATTTGAACTAATGAGGTCACCGGGGAATAGGGATTCGTTTAAATTATGTGAATACTGTACTTTAATAATATTTATTAAGCCTAAGCGATCTGGGTTCTCATTGTCTTTAAAAAGTATAAGAAAGTAAATACAAAGATATAGGTATTGCATGTAATTCTAAGTCAAGATATTATCTCTCTTTTGTCCCTGATGATGAGATGCGGAACTCAATGAAATTAATTTATTTCGCCAAGTGTGTGTCGTCGTTGTAGTCAAGCCCTGCTCCACAGCAGCAGCGCGACCCACATAATGAAAATTGATTTGAAAAACCGCAAATATAAATTTGTCAGTTCTATAAATACTATGAAAAAATATTTTTTTTACTGGCATGTAATAATAACAAATTCCAACGGATTCATAGATTATATAAAAAATAAATTCAATACTTAAAACTAATGAAGTCACTCGAGTAATTAAAAAAAATTAAAGTGAAATGAATATCTGCAAGTATATATAGATAGATCTTAGTGAGTAACAGTAATCAGCGAGCGGGACCCGCTCAAGAAATATGATTTACCTATTAAGCCGCTTACGTCTTTGAATGGATGTCTCATTAAAATTAATTTATAATGAAAATGATATTTCTGTTTTTTATTATTATGATTTGATACGTTGAGACATTGAAGATAGATAATATATGCACAATTATATTGATTTTTATATATTTGGCAGAAAGAGTGTCAAGACACTCTGTTCTACACTTTTTACCCTATTTGGAAACATTTCTTGTTACAAAAATAACTCAGTGTCCTGGGAAAAGAAACGCAACGAAGACACTGGACTCAAAAAGTACGAGTAGATGTAGATTAGGGAGACTAGGGAAGCTGTGAGAGAGGATTTCTCGAAACTCCTTAAGAAACAGGAAAAAGACGGGATTTTCCATTTTATATACTAAAGTCGACGCAATCAAAGTTGCGGTCGACGACTAGGTCAAAAAAAGCAGCGTCCTTCGAATTCAATAATATGAAGCAAACTCACGACGCTTACACGCCGCTGTAATTTCCCAAAGGTATCCACTTGATTTCCAATTTCGCCACACTTTATATTATACGTACGCTGTATTAATATTACAAAATACATATTGTTTCGTTGTATGTAGCCTTTTGTTTTGTTTTATTCAATTATATGTTCTACTAGCCGAGAATTCCTCTCTTACTGCTATTTCGCACCTACCTGCCAAATTTCCACTTGCTATGTTTAGTTGTTTCGTCTATGCCAGAAGAATTGTATTTTTACATATGCCTATAATAAATCCATACTAATATTATAAATTTGTAAGTGTCTGTATGTCTGTCTGTGACGTAATCACGGCCAAATCGTTAATCCGATTGTTATAACATTTCATATAGTGATACTTGAAGGTTTTGGGGTAAACATAGGCTATTTTTTTATTGTGTTTTTTTTCAGAAATTTCGTTGTTTTACGCAAAGGTCGTCAAAAATGGGCTCCCGAACACTTACATGGTTTGCGCCGACTCAATCTGAGACACTTAAAAACAATATTCTACAAAAATATTGTCCTTTAAAAATCATAAGGTTGAGCCACAGTAACCATTTTTTTCTATTTATTTAATTTAAATTAATAAATTTAAACCCAATAGGGTTTTTGCAATGTATTTTCTATATATATAACTTACCAAAAAAGTATAATAGTCACCTTTGGTATTTCACATAGATTGAAATTGTACTTTACTGTAGCCTACGAGCCGCGTTTTGCAAAATAGCAAAACAAAATATGGTTTTGCTATTTTCTATGTGGATGTTTGTATCCCTGTACCTTCACCTTAGAAAGACTTTTACTTAAGAAGCGAAGATTTTTTTATTTTCTCTGAATCTGGCACTTAGAAGGATAGCAGAGGGCACCTTGTGTTAAGACTCTACTTTGTCCGTGCACCGCCCAATTGTAGAGCCATTGTGTATATTGAGAGGCGTGACTCAGCGCCGCCTTTCTCTTCTTATCAAAAAAATAAGAAAAGAAAGAAGAGTAAATAAAAATAATTCAATGTTCCGAGTGGGAATCGAATGTGTATTCGATTCCCATTTCGTTTCATTTTACAGTTAGACGCAGTGCCACGACGGCCTCTAAAAACAAAAGTCAAAATATTTTACTATAACACAAACTCATTATAACAATATGTGTTCCAGTACAAAATCCCCAAGAAAGAGGAGATAGCGGAGCAACAGCAGCAAGAGCCCGATAATCCCCTGATGAGGAAGAAGAAGACCCCCGAGGAGCTTGCAGCTGAAGCGGAGCTTGAAGACCAGGATGAGTTCACTAGTAAGTGTCTTGTTATTTTCTTAAAAATATGTTTGGATGATTTTTATAACTTTAGTACTTTATATAATTATTATTACTATAATTATAAGAACTTCAAATAAAACAATGTAATATTTAAACCAATGCCAACCATATATATAGTACTAATTATGATTGCCAACACTGGCAATACCAATAATAATTTAAAACAAAAATAATTAATTTAAGCTGAACTTTTTAAAATGGTCTTTAACCTAAAACATTACATTTCAGAATTGAAAAACACGATCGAGACGCAAGTGAACGAACTGAAGTCGCAGATCGAGAGCAAATGCGTGATGCAGTGAGCTGCCGCTGTAGCTGTAAAGACACGCCATTGTTACCCCCATACAGACAAAGCCATACAAGTTAACCATTTCGTTCAAAATCATTCGCGCTCACACATTTTTGTAGGAACAAATTCTAAATTTCATTCATTTGAATGTAGTTGGCTAGAGGCGTTGGTGCTTGATAATGAGCAATAATATTTTTATACACATACGGAGCGGAAAGCCGATCACAACGTTAGGTCAAAAAGTCATCGTCGCACGGTGCTGGGCGGTCGCTGGCGGTCACCGGGCCGTCGCACTTGAGGCACTCTCTTAACTTCTTGCAGTTACCCACACACTTGTATTCATTTGTTTCATCCAAATTCCACTCAGCTTGAACAGCTTGATGTGTTTATGCTTGCGCTGTCACTTTTGAGATTCAATCTTTTGCCTCTACATCTTTCGCTTGCGTGCCTATGCGTCCTGCGTTCAGTCAGTATGAAGCGTCTTTTGTTTAGGTGTACGATATAATTAGATTACCTTAATCGACCTAGCCTTAACGTCCACATCGAATATAGGAACAATATTGTTAATACGGTCGCGATCGTCGTTTCGTTCGTACATGTCTAATATAAGATGTTTGATTAGATATAAAGTAGAATAACCTCGTTGTGTTACCGTTGAGAGTTCAATCGTTGAATCAAGTTAGCGTATTCGTAGTTGACGCGGTTCTAATGTTTTATCGATGTTTTATGCTTAGGATTAAAGTGAGTTTGAGCAATCCTTCGAGCGATTAACGTTACGGTGTCGACTTTTGTATCCGCAGAGACAGTAATAGGCAGAGAAAGTGGTGGTGTGTGGAGAGGTCGGGGTAGATGACATTACAACGGCAGTGGTAGCGGATTCGCCAAACGTTTAGGGCTAATGGTTCGGATGTTTGCCTCAACGTATTAAGCTGCAAATGCAAAAGATTTGTTATCGTCAAAAGCTGTGATATATAAATAAAATAAACTAACGCTGTGCGCCCGATGCGGCCCGTCCGCTCGCGCTACATACTCACTTAGCTTCTTGATCTCTTTAAATCTTTCACTGACTTCAATTTCATCTATAAGATCGACTCGACTTCAATGAGATTTACGATCGTCCACACTTTCTTCGTAGCTTACTATACGATACATTCGTGGTGTCAGCACATCATGTGTGTTAATTCTGATTTTTTTTTCATTATACCTATATCCTAAATCTGTATGGTATCAGTTACCATTATCCTAGGTGAGGTTTCAGATTCGTCTCAACCGACATGTCTAACTTCACCGCATTGCAATCTACATACAAATGTAAATACGACCGACCTATTTAATACATTCAGATCTATTAAAGAAACTGCTCTATTTTCTGATGTTTAAGATTCAAAATATTTTTCCTGCACTACTATTCATAAATATTTTCATAGCTTCTATAGAATTATCTTCAGCACTAGTCGCCAGTCTAAAGTCTAAAGATGGGTACCTTCTAGCGAGGCATGAAACCCGTCCTTCTCAACTTCACCTAATTTTAAGATATAACATAATTTTCACAGTGTACGTGTGTCTAGGATAGGTATCATGTATTACGGTAATAGTTCTATATATGTGCATGGCAATTCTAGCTAAACTGTTGTTCGTAGTCGATACAATAATAGTGTTAAGACATTGGACCTGTATGTATCTATGGATATAATTTTAATATGACCAAAATGTTTCTCTCCTTCTACACCTGTAATATTGTAGCGTTTCGTCTCCACTGTAGATACATTTTATTTTATTTTGCTCTCAAATAACACAGAATTCAAGTAAAATAAAATAAATACTATTGATATCCCTAGATTCTATCTCTCTCTTTCTATCTATCGTAGATCTTACTATAATCTTCGTTGTTGACTCTCACGTAGTAATAGTATTTTAGAAAAGTTATTTTGGTACGTAGCGAGGTTTAGATGTAACTTAAACTTTTGAATAAACCCGCTAATTGTCACTAATTTAAAAATAAAACGTTATTCAGATTGTATAATGTATAATGCATGTTCGCGAGGCTCTTGTGTGTGCGGTGTCGTTTCTCTCTTTCATTCTATTTACTTTTGTTTCAATGATCTCTTTAGGTGATTCGAAGCTCTTATTTATAATATAAGCTTTCGGTGTTCGATGTGTAGTTACAATTTCCATTGTAATTATAAATAAAATAATTATAAGTATTGAAATGTTGCTTAAGTGCGAATTATTATTGGAGGAATTTGGGTGATATCAAATCAATCGCGTCACTTCGTTGAACCATTTGGTAAGGTTTGTGAATATTTTGATGCTTGCTGCATCGATGTTAATATTTATTGTTTTAGTATTGTATTAATATACATTTATATCATATATTAAAACCTTATCTGCTAGACTTAAAAATTAACTAGAAATCACATTGCAATTTGTTTCCACGTTTCTATTTCATTTATAATAAATTGTAATGAATTTACAAAGAGGTTTATACAAGGTAGATATGTAGTCTAGTGATAATTGTAAATTGTTTAAATAAACAGATGAAAGCACTATCCAACACGGCAGTAGAATAATTTTAAGCTCCTAAGTGACTGACCAATTTCTGGGGTTTCTTCTTAATCAGTTGATGAATTGATCTTATGACATTCGCACTCAGGGTATTGTATTATACTATTATTGTAATTCATTCAGTTAGATTATTTAGATGTTACAATGACTTTTTGGCCTGCGATGGCATACAAAAATCTGTCACTCTTCTCTCTCCCAGTTTCTTTACCTTATCAAGTAACGACTGAAACATCATTTTTAGGATGTTAATGGTTATTGTTATGACGCAATGGTAGCTTTTTTACCAAAAACTTTGAAAATTGTATGCAAGTGCGTGAAATGTATACCTTTTATAGTTACATGTTTTGATGTGTGCGTTCTTGTTGAGTGCATGAGTGTGGGAGATTGGTACAGACTTTTAAAAATAAGTATATATTCATTGTTTTTATAATTTATATAATGGAATTAAAGTATATTAAATAATATTTAAAACGTTTTGATTGTTATACTATTGCGTCATAGCAATTGGAGCTGATATCGCTTAGTTTGAATAAATTAAACGCATTTTATACATATTGTTGAATTTAAAATTTATTTTCAATGTAGATTATTACGCACTAGCACATAGGACACGATACGTTTGCTATTTTAAAAATTTGGTAAATTTTGATAAATTTTGGTAAAAAGAAAAATTAAATGATTGATAAATAATAAAACTAAAATCGATAATTAAACTAACATTAAAACGAACAAATATTGAAAGTTATCAAATTTTTATAATTAGTAATAACTTTAATAGACCTGATCCAAATGTTCGAGGACTAAGTACAAATATATCCGAAATGTGGTTTAATAAAATTAAATAACAAAATTTTAAAGAAACGCAGATCAAAATTAGAAATATCTTAATATCTTAAAGATATTACTATTGTTGTACGAACATACAGACCAGAATCGGAGGATAACACCATACAGTGACAATTAGGGACAACGACACACAACACCACAAGAGCTTCACACAGTATTTTAAATTAGTATTATGACTTTTTTATAAATTCACATTAGTATATAAATATTATTTCATTTAAATAACAAAGAACTGACGTAAGTGCCACCAGTTGTTGCGCTTTGAATTCTACTACATATTTTAATAAACAAAATCTTTTCTATATTAAACGTGAAAATCTAGTTTTCATTTGTTTCAAATTACGACGCACTGTCGAGGAAAATCGAAAGCGAATCGTATGTTTAATATCTTATTATAAATAAAATCGATTCCTCGATTGTGTTCGTCTGTTTGATAGTATAGTGATATGTCAACACATTTAGTGCGTTAGCTTTTAATATTAGTGACATCTAGTGTTAAAATTGCAAGTTTACCGAAATTTAAATGTAAAGTGTGAACCTTTGCGGTTCATGTTGTATTGTTATTAAAAAGAAAGTTTAAAGTTATCCGATAACATTTAAAATAGAATTACGAGAGAATGAAAGTTTATTGTTGATAATGTTTTTAGGTATTTAATCGGATTGAGCTTTCGTGGACTTGTTAATGTTCGTTCCGTTCGCATCGGCTGTACCCAACTAACGTCTGTCTTTTGAGTTTCCGTTTCTCACTCTGTAGAAAGTAGGCTTTCTCGCTAATAATTATTTATGTCTTGTTGCAAAACATTATTAAATTGATTTATGGGTCCTTATTAGTTATGTATAAAAGTTTAGAGATGACCATTTTCATATTGACTTTACCGTGGGTGTGAAAGTGGTTTATCTACCATGTTGTTAAATAATAAATAAACTACATTGTACCACCAATTGTTTTGTTTTATTTATACTCTTTATGTTTCACCTTTTTTATATTATACCTTTGTATGAACAAAAAGCCGTTAAGTGCGAGTCGGACTCGCCTACTGAGGCTTCCATAGTAATTTTAGGACGGTATATCAAGTACACTGAAAAACTCAGAAAAGTTCACAAGCTTACGTTTGCGGCCATATGTATTCACTTTGTATGAAATGAACTACAAATGTAAGTTTCTTCTGTAGCATGGTTTTGATTACGTGGCGAATTTCTGCGAGATGAATATTTGGATTTATTTCAGTTTGATACCTCTACGCGATCTCGAGATAAATGATCTTGACCGACGGACGACAAAGTGACCCTATAAGTGTTCCGTTTTTATTTTTTGATGTAAGGAACCCAAAAACATAGTAAGATATAGTAAATTAACAATAACTTTTAGTTAAATATGTTCTATATAAAACTATGAAAAGTTTGTAACTATTTTTTATTAAAAATACACTTTACAATTAGTCCTTAAAGAAAATTTTAACAATAAGCATTAAAGAATTTTTATATACAAATTATATACACTAATGTTTGACAACTGTTCTTCTTGTTAAACCTTTTAACATTAAACATTTTTTCATTTAACTGTAAGCTCTTCTACTATTCCAGTATGGTAATAGCTGTCCAAAATCTATTGACATTTTTGTTTAAGTCAGATAGTAAGGACAGAATATCCTGTAGAGTGGACTTAAGGAGACCAGAATGAGACTTCTCTGTTATGTCAATAGTAGCGCTGTCCTCTGACAACTTTGTTTTTAAAACTAGTCCCTCGCCATATTCCGTATCTTCATAATCTTCATCTTTCTCTTGTATTTCTAAAGGCAATTCACTTATTTTCTTCAATTTGTGTAGAATTGTGCCAAATTTGGACGATTCCCTGCTATCTTCTGGTATTTTATTTTCCGAACTTTGTTCTTCGTATTTCTTAAATTTACTACCTGTGATGCTTCTGCGCTTTCTTGAAGATGTATCGTGATGTTCATTTAGTTTTTCTTTTTTACTACTATTTTTAAATAGTGCTGTATCAGATTCACCTTGTTTTGAATTCCTCTTACTTTTAAATCTAGAATTTCTTTTAGGTGTTCTCAGCCGTTTACTTTTACCATCTTTTAATGTTGACAGACCATTTTTAAAAGAAGATAGATGACTCTTAGATATTTCTGTCAATTTATTAAATATATTACTTCCGATTTCATCATCACTTTGCGATCTTATATCATGTCTTCTAGAATATTTCTTTCGGATATTTTCAAACGCATCTCGTTTGGGACGATTTAAGTTTGAGCTTTCAGAATTTAATCTAAATATTCTATGAATGTTTCTTAAATAATAGTTAATGTTGTCAACCCTTTCCTTTAGTGCTACGCCGTTAAATACGTCATCATAACTGCCGGATGATTCTTCAGATAATTCCAAATTTTTATTGTTTACGTCGTCATTAATAGCATCAACAGAACGCTTAGTTTTGATAAAGTTTTCATTTTTTCCTTGCTTACTTTTTTTTAGGTTCTGTAACTTACTACTACTTGATTCATAACACGCCTTAACTTGTGTATTAGCAAGAACCCAAAAACCGAAAGATTTTGGCGGGAGATTAAGGAGTAGTGTTTTGTATGGACGAACTCTTTTCACAATTGGGCGAATATCACCTTCGTGATACATAGCTCGGTTGTTCACTACTATATTGCTGAAAAAAGTATCAAATATATCTTTGTATTTATATGCTGTTTTAATTGATTTATAATATTAATTGATATATATTTGGTTAAACTTACCCACTATGATCAAGACCCAAAATGAACTGCATAATATCTCCACCTTCTTCTTTCTTATTTAATTTAATGGAGAACCTCGCTGGTTCTTCATCCATATTCATGCCATACAACGTTATTGCTCCAGATACAGGCTTATGTCGTAGAGAAGTACAATGTGCAAATATAATTGATTGAGAGGAATCAATATCAACAGTTAGAACTTTGTCACCAACTAAATTTTTAAATAGAAGTGCCATGTAGAAACTCTGGAAAAGTGCAATTAAATTATTTAAATTTTTAATAAGTACATTTTAATTGACTCAAGTTTGATTTGCTGTATAATAATTTTTAGAATTATTTTAATAGCGCCGTAATTCATTTTTAGAAAATCTTTTATGATAAATATTTTGGCTGCAATATGAAAATATAAAATTAAACTGATTCTATTATCTAATCTGTTCAAGTAAATAACACAAAATAATATTTACCAAGGTCGGTTCATACAATTCATTTTCCATTAATTCTCTATAGTGTACTGAAAATCCATTTCTGGCTGAATATCCCAGACTCGTGATCCAATCAGCAGCTCTGTCTAGCTCAGCATGCATATGAGTATTTTCAGTGAGCCAGAGTGGTGTGTCGCTACGACTGAGTAGAGTTAATAGCTTTAACCTATCTTTCTCTGACATACGTTCCAACTCTTGAGACGAAGAATTACTGCAAAAAGTGAGGATATCTATAAAACGACAATAATTTACTCCATGGTAAGGGAAAAGAATAAATAAATAAATAATATTTGAAATTAAAGACAAGTTTTACCTGCGCCAAAAGACTAGAATAAATTTTACTTCTACAACCTCATAAACCTGTAGCTAGTAACATCTACTCACCCATTTAATAATATGGCATCCATCATGTCATTGGACAAAGTAACGTAATCTTTAAAGTCACTCTTTGAATCTTTGTGTAAGCACTGTGTGACGTCGCCCCCTACCACTTGCCAGTCACCTTCCTTCCCGGGTGGAAAGGTTTCTATGATGACACGAAGAGTTTCTAAATCATTCAAGTACTCTTCTATGGATTGGTTTGAGCATTCTGTATAAAAAAATGGAAAATAAAAATATATAATCCTTAAACCGGCGTAGCCTACTAAAATCGTATACATTTACTTAGGCTTACATCGTAAGCCTAAGTAAATTATAATTAAATTAATAGTTAGTAATAGTTCATTATAATTAATAGTAAATATTATAAGATTACTATGACAATTGACTTAGGGGAAGAAAATAAAAAAAATCTTACCATATCCAAGTTGCCAAAATATTTCTCCAATGTTTGCTTTATCGGCAACTGTCAAAATCTTTAATGCGGTATTAGGATCCCACATGCTGGAGCTGGTCTTCTCATCATTGTTCAGCGCGAAGACGAGATCAAAGCCAGTTTTTTTCGCCCAATGTACAAATTTTTCCCATTTACCATGTGTGACCGCGAGTTGTAAGCTTTTTTCACGAGAATCTATATTAAAAGTTTTTTTTAAATAGCAGTTTGCTGTTTATTATTAAATGTAGCAAACAAAGAGAACTTAGATATAAAATAAAGAGTAACATTTAAGCTCACTTGTTTAGGGAACTCATCGTTTAGAAAACTCACGATAGAAAATTTTCTTTTAGCTTTACGCTGTATCCCGCACACAACAGGGTAGGCAGATGGAACCTAGTATTAAGACACTCTGTTTCTCATTTTTCCGCCAAATTCTGGACGCAATGCATTTTCGTCATTTGAGTGGCAGAACTCGACGCCGCGCTTTTGCCTCTACACGAGAAGAAATGAAAATATAAAATATTTCATTTCCTCGAGTGGGAATTGAACCCCAAACTTGTCACATTTACAGCCACACGATTGTACCTTTTCGCCACGGATGGTCTCAAATATAGATAGAATATTACACAATTTAAAGACAACAAAAAGCGGAAATCTTAAAATTCTCTTCTCACTTATCAAACTCAGCTACACATAAAATAATATAATTATAGTATTACTTACCATCATCTCTAAATCTTTTTGGTAAACTCAACTTCTTAGGTTCATTAGTATCGGAGATTGATATGGTGGAATTCTCGAAGGTCATGTAAGAAGTGGACGGTCCAGCAATGCGGATGAACGCGGGAGTGAGGGAAGACGCCATGCAGATACATTCTTTGCTATTAAAATAAATGTTAATCAAGGAAATGGACATTTTTCTGCTGAATATATATATATTTTTTTAATATACCAGTGACCTACCCGCGGCTTCGACTGCAAAGGCTACGTACAATGTGGATTATATGTTATTCTGATGAATAAGCCATATTACTGTAAACACGACGGTTTTATTAATCGTCTGACTGTTAATACGACGATTGTGGGTTCGGTTCCCACTCGGGAAAGAATTTTTTTTTCCTTGATCTGGTAACAAAAGAAAACGCGGCGTTGAGCTCCGCTACTCAACAAACAATAGCTTGAAAATTAGGCAATCCGTCAGGAATGGAGCTTAATATTGGGTTTCCTCCGCCTACCCTGCTATATGCGGGATACAGCGTGAAACTAAAAAAAAACTGATTTATAAATAACTTATGTACTTACCTATTATACTTTTCGCTTGAAGAGAACAAATATTTTGGATCAATAGTGAAGCTTAGAAATTTGCTGTCTACCAAATTAACGTGTTGTTCCGTACCGACTTTGACACTATACGTGTCCGCATCGACGTAAAGACAGACAAAGTTTATATGAAATATATAATAATATATAAAATATTCGAACCAGCGATCCATGGCCGCTAAAACTAAAACTAAGTGTGATGTTGATTGTGTGTGCGGTTTTAGGTCATATGTAGGTTGATTTTTGTTTATGTTGCAGGTAAAGTAATAATATATTATTTTGTATAGTTCAAAAATATTCCACAATTATTTTTTTTGTTTAAGTTCTCGCGGTAACCCGCTTATAGCGAGGTAAATAGAAAAGAACTAGTGTTAAGACACTCCGTTTTCTACGCACCGCCCAATTTTGCGGACATTGCGTGTTGACTAGCAGAACTCAACGTTACGTTATATTGTCACCAGAATGAAAAAATGAAAAAAATCTCCCAATTGGGAATCGGACCGACAACCGTCGCGCATGCATTCGTATGCTGTGCTACGATGGCGTCGGTAAAAATATTATAAATATTTAGTCCATTTGTTTGTTTAAAAACAGGGTCTTTCTATGTTGTATACTTTTTTATATTGTATAAAAAATATTTTATAAATATATACTTGCTTGCATAAAAGAGTGATTAATTTTTTTTATTGAAAAAGGAATATTATCTACCTTGATCAAAAACTTCAAAAATCTAAATTATATGTTACTTAAATACATTTTTTGTAGGACGTATGTATGATAATTATAATTATTCGTAATTTAATTAATAAACAAGTATTTTCTATCGAAAAACTAGCATACATTTTTAACATTAACAATACTATATAGCTAATAATTAGCTTATAAATTTTTACTTAGTGACTGCAACTTAAAGTACCTACTGCTGACTTGTTAAAAACAACTTCCTACAATAATGTTTGCTTGATATAATAATTATTTTATGTATTACGCATATTATGTCACGTACGAAGTTAAATATTTTTTAGTAATATTCGAACATTCCAAATTTTAGACAAGGCGATTTAACGACGCGCTTTGCCTTTTTACCAGAGATAGGTTATGAAAATATTCCATACTCCTGAGTGAAATACGTACCCACAACCACGTGTAATCGGAAACTGCGCCACTGTGCAGCGTCAACGAAACGAAACCAAGAAATTTTTAATTGTTTAATATATATTATGTATACAAGTTATTTTCTTGGTTTTTTAGCTTCATACAGTATCCCACATAAAAGGGGAGGCAGAGAGAATATTATAACGCATTTGTGCACGCCTATATAAACTATTAGTCTAGTAGCGGTAAATTCATCAGGATTTTAAGAAATGTGGTATAGGTAGTACATTCGTTAAAGTACTACCCGGAAGAGGCATAATTGTGATGCCTGTATCGTGATATTTTTTATCTATATCTTTCTAGCGGGTTCGCATGGAGAAGTAGCTCCAAATGTTACGATCTCTGGATACGACTATAGCGCTACTTATCAACAAGCCAACTAGCCGCAAGCCAACTATTTGATTATAATTACATTAGTAATAAATAAATAAACTCACAATTATTAATTGTTATTCAATTACGTCTTTACTGTCATTTCTAATTTACCAAAACAGGTAATAAAATTTTAAAAAGAAATGAATGACGTTCGAATTAATAAATATTTATTATCTACAATACTATAGACACAATTGTGACTGACGTTAGTCATCCAATTAACTCTTAAACTTAATATGTATTGTACAGAATTTTATTTATCAAAATATGCCACTTATCTTAAGATAACAACGAAATTGGCAAACTTTTATCCGTCGCGAGTGAAATTATTACTTTCATGGAATACATGATAGATGATTTAGCTGTTATAAAGTCTTAATACTAGATGAAATTAGGTTTAAGTAAACTTGTTTATCAAAGTGAGTTATGACGATATTTAAATGTGAAAATGGATAATTCAAGTGATAGTAACATTAAAACTGAGGATGGTAATCTTCTTAAAAAGGAAATCCCTTCAAATTTACAAAAGATTTGTCTAGTGTGCGGTGACAAAGCTCTGGGATATAACTTTAACGCTATATCATGTGAGAGTTGTAAAGCATTTTTTCGAAGGAACGCATTAACTAATAAAGAATTCAAGTGTCCGTTCGCAAACAATTGTGATATAACCGTTGTAACCAGAAGGTTCTGTCAAAAGTGTCGTTTAGAGAAATGCTTAACAGTGGGAATGGTTAAAGAATTCATCATGTCTGAAGAAGATAAAGCAGAGAAGAGGCGCAAAATAGAGGAGAACAGAGCTAAAAAACGTCAATTGCCTGAGACTGATGAATCAGTGACTAGTTCTAAAGTAAGCAGGCGGGATGAGGATATCCCAAATACCTATACACCTCAAGTTCCTGAACATACTATAGTACAACACGATGTATTAAATAGTACTACATGTAGCCCGCACAGCACAGCCCAGTCTCCCTTAAGTACTGAAATGGAAAATTCAATAAACTCACCTCCTATGTATGTTAATAATCATTATGTGCCAGTTCAAAGCTCGGAACAGCCTTACACAATAAAGGTTCACCCGATAGATGAGAAAACATTAATAACCAGAGCTATATATGAACAGAGAATGATGGAGTCATACAATATGTGTGATAGCATGGATAGCATGTATGAACCACCAAAGCAGAATAGTATAAGGTAATTTTGTTGTTTGAAATTGTTTTTTATTAATTTGAAATTATGATAATTGTTATGGATAGAATCTTCCCTCAGGGATAAAGTCAAAGTTGAATAATTTCATTCAAAATAAGAATTACTTCATTTCAAATTATTCACCACCAGTTCAAACTTACTGCCTCAGACCTGAGAAGAGCACAGCAAATCACAAAAAATTAGATTTGATAATATACAAAAAACAATCACATACAATTGTGCTCTTTCTCTGCATTAGTTTACAAATTCCTGGTACCTGCTAGTGATAATCTTATAAAATATGGATATGAATGAAAAAATATATATTCTGGACACTTAGTGTATTTTTTGACGAAGACCAAAGGTAATATTACATAACATTTTGAGTTTCATTGCAATACATTCTATCTGAGGTTAGTGTAAGAATGTGTTATACACAACTATTTGTTATTTCTACTTGACTATAGGATAAAGCTGTAAGTAAAAAGTGCTTAAAAATACTTAATTACTTAATTTATTATAAGAATTTTGCATTGAATAGAAAAAAATAAAAATTGTAAAGAAACGAAAATTATTCATATAATAATCATTAAAATTAATAAGAAAATCAAAAAGTTAAAACTAATTATTTTTAATTTTAATTTTTGCAATTGCAATATGACAATTAAATATAATGTAGTAAGTAATGTACTAATTTTATAACTATAATTTTAAGGAAAATAAATACTTATTGTGTGTTAGGTATTTCCATTAGATAATTTCTGAAAAGCTGTTCAGGGTCTGAACATATGATGTCACAGTTCAATTATTTTACTGAATAACATACAAATATGTCTTATATAAATTTCTTTAGTAGTATAAGTAGAGCAAAATAATCACATAGAATGAAGACATAATGGAGATTAGCCTCTTATAGACAAAATAAAATAAAAGACTAAATTATTATTACAAAAGAAATATATTATTACAACATAAAATTTAAATCAATTTTTATTTTGTGATATTACATTTTCACGGTTATATATCAAATAGGTATTGTACCAGTATGGTGCAATAGTGAAGAAATATTGTACATCGTAGCTTTACCACTCACATAATGACTATTAATTGACAAAAAGTAGAGAACTGAGTGATATCTTATTCTCTGATTGAGAAATTTACAAAACTCAATATACACACCCAATCAACTGGGTATGCAGAGAGATTGTTAAGTTAAGTAAACACTTAACTTAATAATGAAACCATTATCTTAATATAAAAAAAATGTAATTGAATGCATTTTAATATTTCTATTATGCCATAAGTACCCTATACGGGACACCAAGCTACATAACAGTTGATAGTATAGTTTTTAATCATTTTAATCTATTTGGCAATGACATACTGATAATGATAAAACTGACCTCAGTGTTTTTATTGCTTTGCAAAATTGCATACTTCCTATATTGTGGGCTAAATTAACTGATAAAGTAATATGAAAGCAAAGTATAATTTTATAATATTATCTCAGACAATGCTATGATTGTCGTGGCAGCCCGGCACAACGCCTGACTGTAACCGCGACGGTTGTGGGTTCTATTCAAAGATTCCAGGTGAATGAATTATTTTATTTTCCAGCTCTGATAACGAGACAAATGCGTCATTGAATTCTGCCACTCAATATGCAAATGACTGCAAAATTGGACGGTACGTGGCTATCCTCTTGCTCTCCTGCTAACGCAGAATGCAATGTGAAGCTGTAGACAAATATATTTCATTCTTAAAAGTTGTCTTCAGTGAGCGGAGCAAGTAACAAAATACACAACTCTTGTTGATGGAAATATAGACCGATTTCATTTAAAATAAATCCATCCCACCCAAGAATTACCCGATCATTTCTTTTTTTTTCTAAAAAAGTAGTATTAAGTAGTGTTTTAGATTATTGTTGACTACAAATAATATTTTGTCAATTTTTTTGACGTAGTTTTTTTATTAATTTTGATTAAAAATTATATATTTTTTATTTCCAGATCAATACTAACCAATGAAGAAAGCCAAATGTTCAAAGAAAGTAAGGAGGCAGAAGTTGCTGAAGATGTACCGTCCACTAGTACCAGTCAAGATGTTAATAAGGCTAGGGATATATTACAAGATGTCGAAAGGTAATTTTTTGTTTGAATTTTAGTAAAGTAATTTTATTTATATCGGGGCGCGTCATTGAGTTCCGCCACTCAGTACGCAATGTGTCGAAAATTCCGTAGTAAGTGGGGAACTGAGTGTCTAAACACTAGTTTCCTTCTGCCTTACCTGCTAAGCGGAAAAAAGTGTGAAGCTGAAACTGAAAACTTTGTATCGTCGTCGTCGTTTTGTGATATGATATCTTAGAAATTGAACATTTGCGGTAAAAGGTCCTATATAATATTATTACATATTGCGACCCGCTCGCGGCTCATCCCTTTTCTCATCTGAATTACTTTCGTGATCTAATAATTATCATTTACAATATACAATAGGGGAAACGCATGGACATCCGTTTAGCCGTTTATGAAATTAGCGTGTACAAGCGCACAGACAAGCTGACCAAAAAAAATTAAATCATTTTATCGATGTAATAGAACCTCTATTACATTAATGATAAATGTCCCGAATATTTTTTTTTATGTCTTCCATGTAAAGACAGCGATGAGTTACAGTTTTATTATATATATAGATTTAAATACTGGAGGTAAAATGTTGAACAATATTATCTTATCGTATTGTTGGAAAAGGCGTGGCGTTAAATTCCGCCAAAACCAATGCGTAAACAAAATGGCCACACAAACGTCCTTTCTACGTACCTACCTAAATACATCGCCGTGTATTGTAAGAATAAAATGGAACCACAGGAACAAATAATACAATTCTCTCCAAAGTGAGATTTAAATCTAAATTATATTTGT
This sequence comes from Heliconius nattereri, assembly GCA_013403645.1. Taxonomy (NCBI): domain Eukaryota; kingdom Metazoa; phylum Arthropoda; class Insecta; order Lepidoptera; family Nymphalidae; genus Heliconius; species Heliconius nattereri. The sequence goes on along the minus strand of JAAIXI010000248.1, from coordinate 6,182,129 downwards.
GTTCCGTAAATGTCAACATACAGACAATCTTACGGAATAAATATTCTACAGCCATTTAATTATTGGTTATCAATCACTGTACCATCATGGTTAGTGTCCTCTTCGTCAACTGCGCTACGACGGCGTCCGATCTCGATTGTTAAAATTTAATAAGCAAAAACTGAAGTATTTTATAAAAATCTCTTAAAGCTTAAAAGTTTATTTAATTGAACGCGCTGATCTCCGGACCACATACCATTCTTTTACTATTTCACCACGCGGTTGAAGCTGAAATGAAAGCTAGTCTAAATAATAGTAAACAAATAACTTAATGGTAACAAACAACCATTTTATATCCAGGATAGAACCCAACTCAATGGAGTCCATACTTTGCGAGGCTATCAAGTTGGAATTTGAAGCGTATACTTCCGTCAGTAGTAGAAGTACCTCGTCCAGAGAACTGAATGAGGTAATTAATGTATTTTTTTTAATTTAGTGTAATACTATTGTTTTATTAATTTTAAAATAATTATAGTACACTTAGATATACCATTTGTCTTTTGTTTATATTTAAACACTTTCATATATTAAATTAGAAAATCATTTAGGAAAAATGGATTTTGTTTCAACTTTAAATAAGATAGAAGAAGAATTATTCAGCTAGAATAATTATGGAACAAAAAGTTGCCCAAAATTACTATTCATTGCAAAGAAGTACAAATTTTATTAAAAAATAGATATTTTTTTCTAATTATTCCGCTAAAATGTTTTGTTTTAGCATGATTTTGTATTTTTGTGAACCTTTTAAAATGGTTGCCAAAACTGTATAGTTTTGGCAACCATTTTATACCATTGGCAAATAGTTTAGAATATGTATCATATTATTACCAGGTTCCTTCTAGTTGCGTATACATACAACAACTTTGACGAATTTATTTACATTTTTTTTTATCAAAAAGTGTTAACAAAGTATAAGTATCATTATTATTATTATTTTTACATAATATATTATTATTTTCAGGTAGAAAGAGCTAAACTAAATGAACTGATAGTGGCCAATAAAGCTCTTCACGCGCCCATAGATGATGATATTTCACAACTAATCGGGGAATCTACCACCGCCGGGTTGAAGGTAACAGGTTCATTTCCTATGTAAATAATCAACTTCACGTTGTATCCCCCAAACAACAGGTATTCAGAGGGACCCTAGTGTTAAGACAGTCTGTTCCCCACTATTTACCGAATTCGTGAGGCATTGCGTGTTTAGTGACGGAATCCGAAAGTAAAATATAAATTTAAATAAATATTTCATTTCCTCGAGTGAGGATCGAACCCACAACTAGTCATGTTTACAGTCACACACTAGTGCCCCTGTGCCACTGCTGACCTCTCATGTAAGGCCATTTCCTATGTAACATTAAGATTCTTTAATTGTGATAGTGGAAATTAGATTAATGTTATGAAATATAGACGTCATATTTTCTTTAGATATTTTTGTTGTAAAAGTTATGAACATGTCATTTGAACACAGGTGAATGTAATATAATTAAGTTATTTTAATATTGCATAAATATTTTTCAGGACAGTGGAAAACATGATCCTAGATTAATAACTCTGGTTAATCTAACAGCGGTCGCCATTAGAAGACTTATTAAGATAGCGAAGAAAATTAATGCATTTAAGAATATGTGTGAGGAAGATCAGGTAAGGGAAGGTCTTAGTGATGTATTACTATTTTTAAATCGCTTTTACTAATAAAAGCGATTTAAAAATAGTGAGTCTTAGAGTAAGTCTTAGACCTGTAAACGCGATGGTCGTGTGTTTGATTCCTCAATAGTTATTTGTTAGGCACTTTATATTAATTTATTACTAATGCGCTTATTTTCGACTGAAATTGATGTTGGCGTTTACTAAATATTAAATTATAAATATAAATTATTGAATTATTAGCAATAAAATATTTTTTTCGTTTTGTAGGTAGCGTTGTTAAAAGGTGGTTGTATAGAAATGATGGTATTACGCAGCACTATGACTTACGATGGACAGAGGAACCAGTGGACGGTAATATATATATAGGAACTTTTTACCATATAAATATATTTTGTTTTGCTACACCCTGTATCGCAGGATGTGTGCAGACATAGCAGGGTAGACCGAGGAAACCCGGGAAGCCAGTGTTAAGACACGCACAACCTGTTGCGGTATCTTGATTATTTTTTTAGGGTATCTTATGGGTTTAAAATATTTTACCCTATATGCTGTTCCCGTAAAAGGATGATGACGCTGATGTCCACCTTGTATACCAGACCAGGATAATAAAAACAGATAGTAAAATAATGATTTGGAGATTCCAATTCTATCATAACTAAAAAATTTTAATTAAAATCTTTATTTTTCATAATTATTTATATAAAAGTTAATTTCAGCTCCCCCACAATCAAGAGCAATACAGCAGTATACAAACGGATGTATTAAAACTAGCGAAAGGTAACATCTACCGTTCGCACGAAGCGTTCATAAGGAGCTTCGAACCAAGATGGCGGACCGACGAACATGTTATATTGATCATGTCCGCCATCTTGTTGTTCACGCCGGACAGGGCGAGGGTTGTACACCGTGATGTTATTAAATTGGAACAGGTGTGTATATATATACATACACGCACACAAACACACAAATCCAAGTTTTTTGTTGTTGCAATCTTTGAATTATTTACTTTATTATAATATTGTTATTGGATATTCATATACCTTAATTTTTTTACACCACTATTTTTTTATTATCATATTTTTTCAGAATTCCTATTATTACCTCCTTAGAAGATACCTAGAAAGCATATATCCAGGTTGTGAAGCAAAATCTACCTTTTTAAAGCTCATACAGAAGATTCTAGAACTAAGAAAGTTTGCGGAAGAAGTCACCGGAGTGTATTTAGACGTTCATCCTGTTGAACCGTTATTAATGGAGATATTCGATTTAAAACACCACGTAGCTTGATGTTTTATAGGTATTTATTTGTATTTATAGGTGTTTATTTGTTTTTATTTTTTTTATTTTTTTTTGTCTGTGACTTTGACAGTTATATTAAAATGTTTTTAAGAACGATTTGTGATTCTGTTTTCTTTAAATTTGTTTTTATTGTATTAAATTTGTAACGGAACAAATATAATGTTAAAATATGTATTTTTGATTATTTTGTTGTCAATGGTCTTTTTTATTTTTTATTTAAACAGACACTATTTAAATTATTTTTAACACTGATATATTATGCATGTATTGTTTACATTTCATTTATTTATTGTTTAATAAATTTCAGCCAAATTAGATAAGTTTAAAATAAAAACTTTGTCATAATGCATTTATGCCATGTTCTAAAATTATTTTGTATATAATAAAATAAACTAAAACTATAATTATAGCTCAATTTTATATATTATGACTTAAAATTAGAAATTACATAAATTTTAAAGTATATTTATAATCAGTCATCATGTTTAAAAGTGCCTTTTATTGTATTTGCGTAAGAAAAAAATATAATAGAAGTCTTTGTTTATGTTTTGTGTTTTTAATTGTAATCTGTCGCAACTGACTTCATTCAGACTTCAGTATGTACATATTTAGAGTGGTTTTTAATCTTTTATTGAGGTTGTGTAACTGTTCTTTAGTATACTATAATAACATGATTTTACCTTCGCCCGTATGGTCGGTCGATTGGATATAACTTGTTGTGTATACACAACCTACGATTAACTTCATATAATATATATTCTTCCATAAATGTCCTCATAAGATTTTGCCAGTTTTAGATCCCGAGATTAACGCGCTCAAACAAACAGGCAATTCAGCTTTGTAACATTAATATGGATTCTTCATTTTGTTTTTAATATAAAGCACTAAAAGTTGAAACTTTTATATTACAGCATTCTAAATTTCAACTCTTAGAGTGTCAAATTAATGGTAATAATCTATACAAATGAATGTAAACATTTTAGTTTTACAACAATTTATAATTTTCACTTCATTCCCCCTCTCTCTGTACATTTTATAGACATATATTTGACAGAGCTTAACGCTGCAATTTGTCTTACTAGACCGAAAAATATTTATTCAAAATATACTCTTGGCAAGAATTAAAATGTATTATTTCAGGGGATTTTCTAAATTAGGTATATAAGACTTAGATAACATTTTTTTTTTGTTTTAGTTTATGTAAAGAAAATACTCTTCAGTATAAAATTGTTAAAATGATGTATTGATAAATATTTAATTTAGTTCTATTTTTAACTTTCACCTTCATGCGGGAGCATGTAGCAGGCACTTTCCGTCGTATTCTGAAGGCATTGTGTGATGAGTGGCGGAACTCAACGCAGCCCTTTGCCTCGACGCCAGAGCGAAGAAATGGAAATATTAAATATTTAATTTCTTTGAGTGTATATTGAACTCACAACCTGTCGTATTTACTTACATTCATACGCTTGTGCCGCCACGACTGGCCTCTAATTGTATGATTATTGTATATACCAAAAATTATTAATTATATTACTTTTATTATTTTTAAATGATATTTGGGTAAGACGTAGTTTTAAAGATTACATTTTTCAAATATTTTGGTAAGAACTAAGATTTTTTTGGAACCAAATGATATTAATTGATTAATACAATTCTAAATATATCTATGAAAAAATCTCATTGAAAACGATATTTTTTTAATATAAGTAAACATTTTTATTATAAAAATCTTATTTATTTACGTAAAAACCTAAGAAAGCCACAATTTAAAAATAAAATGTATACAGATGTTCTATTATCTATGTATGTATGTCTTGGTTTCGTATCTCGATTGAGGGTATATATATAATTCAATTATATCTTAACGGGATAGGTGAAGAACTAGTTTAAGGACGCTATATTTTGCACCCTCCGCTCATTTTAGATATGTTGTATATTTAAGTGGCGGAACCCAACGCCGTGAATTGTCTTATCAGATATTAGGTAAAGATAACTTACATATATGCAATCCGTCGAGTGTGTATCGAACTCACATGTCAATCATGGGAAATTATCCCACTGCGGTCCTATAGTTATTAGAACAGTCCGTATACATTTTACAAACAATATTTTTATAAAACATTTTTGACATAAACATTGTAAATATCGTTGTCGTTATAGAAATAATTATTTTTATAAAAATTTGTTACGGATATATTTTAAATTAATGCAATAATTATATTTTTTAGTTAACTTTATAGTGTTGTTTTTTTTATTGTACACTAAAACCTTTTAGCCTAAAACATATTGAAAATAATATTATTAGGAACTTGTCTTAAACATTACTCGTGTACACAGGTGTCTTTTAGTGGTCAAGATACTTAAGAAGTGAAAGCAAAGTTTTTTCAAACAAAAATAATACAATTTGTCTTAAAAAAACACATTTGTTAGGGCCACTGTAAATTTTTGAAAAATCGATTTTTTTTATTGGCTTAAAAAGTAGTTTAAGCCCTCTAGAATCAGGAAAAAAAGGTCCCGTGCGAAAAAAAATATTTTTCCTTAGGAAATAGAGGTCGCCGCCAAGGGCGTCAAAACTTACTCCGAAACGACTACCTGCGGCAAACATAATGGGGAAAATTTTTTCCAAGCCAATTTTTCATTCATTTTATGATAAATTGGTCAAGACGGTTGCAATCGCAACGAAAGCAGTGAGAGATGCAAGCATGAAGAACTAACGGTAATTTTTTTTTATCTTATTTTTTTATTTTTTCCAATAGAAAACTATCCGTAAAACTTTAAACACGTTTTTCTCGATACACGGTTTTTTTTTGACTAGATGTGAACATTAACATTATCTTGAGAATGTCGACCGGGATTTCCAATAACTTTATTTATTTTTTATTAACAAAAAACCTTTTTTTTTTCGTCAAAATCAATTTTTTTTTCAAACGCACGCAAAGATTCCTTTGAATTATCACTAGGTTCTCATTAGTTTCCATAAATGATAAAGGCTATTTCATCTAAATTAATAAATTAAACATCTAAATCATCATCTAAATTTATTAAATCACTCGTGCAAACTAAAACAATTATGACTACCAACAAAAACATAAACAAAATAAAGAAAAACTAAACTAATCACAAATACCAAGTGCCAATTTCATTTCTAGTGTGTAGTTCTCTATTTTCTCCATTTCATCATTTTCACAATCTTCAAAAATTTCATCATCTCCAGAAACATCTTTTACATCAACTTCATTATCGCCAATAGTCACTTCATTAGCTTCATGAATTACTTCAATATTATTATTTTCAATGTTTCTATCATTAATATTGGAATCATTAACATTTGTTTCTCCAGTCATTGTCTCTGAATCTTTAATTAAACAAAAAGTACGATTTGTCTCTTTATACTCAGTGAGAGTGTCTTCAAAAGAAGTATCTGTACTTGGTATCAAGGTGGTTTCGTATTCGTTTGCGTCTATAATCGATTCAGTGGGGGAAGGAGTGTAATTCACGAAATGGGAGGATCGCCATCTTTGTTCTGCTTCTTGCACTTGGGTTTCTAGTATGTTTGATACTTCCGTTATCTATAAGAAATAAAGTTAACGTTAACGGAGACAAAGACAATAATTTGTGACAGAGAGGACAGTAAAATAAATTATAATATTTTTGATAATATAAGAGCAATTTACCCTACTGGTATATTCTACATTATTATTGGATGAAAAATACATTCTAAAAAAACGAATCTACAAACTCACACTATATTCGTTCTCCAGTTCATCAGATATCTGTTGAATTATAGAATTAGTAGTATTATCCACTCGGCTCTCGTGAGACATGACGACGTCTATCTGCCTGTACATTTCTTCTTCCTCGTATTTCATTGTTTTCTTTAAAATTTCAGTAGCTACCGATTCTTCGATGCGCGCGTCCTCGGCCATGTCGGCGTAATTTGTACCTAAAAGTATTATTATAAAATTTAGAAGTGAGTATTTTATCAGTAGAGCCTACTTTGCTATATGCAGGAGATGCGCCAAGCTAAAAAACATACTATTGTGACTTTAGTTTATATCGATAATATAGGACAGAGTTACTTAACTATGTAGAAAAGTAGCTTTTCGCTCCATTATTTTCTCCAATCAATTATTAATTGCTAACTTGGTAAGTACTTAGGTATATTGTTTTGTTTTTTTAATAATTAGATGCTTTGTTTAAGCTTAAGTAACTAACTATATATTTATTACAGGAGAGCAACCTCTTGGGCAATGAAGTCGAACAAATGCAAATATCACAACATTCATATTGTTTGTATTTTAAAGTAAATATACCTTGTGATGGAAATCTGTCATCGTCATATGAATTGATCATACCAATGATAGACTTCTTAGCTTCGTTTTGGTCCATTTCATTTGCACTTATAGTGTGGTCTGAAAAAATATATTAGACAAGACGTTAATTTCTTTAAAAGCGTCTTTTTTATATTGCCTTTTCATTTGCTTCACAAAACGTCACGTAGGATTCTATTATCAACAAACTAAGTATTTATTAAAAATGGACGAATAATGTATAAAACACAACAAATTAACCCTTTTAACCAACTACGTATGATACTTTATATATTATATACATGGCCCCAGTTTAAGTATCACAATCATATTAAATGCTTTTAAAACATTAAATTTAAACATATTAGTGTTTACCCTCATTTCGCACAGGTGTAGACTGTTCATCTAACTTAGTACTCCTTATAACGTTATCATTAACTGGGGAACTCTCTTTCTTATCTTTATCTAGATTTTTAGCAGTGGTAGGTCTAGATTTTCTTTCATTTGATTTAAACTTGGGAGACTCAAGTATATCACTCTCTGAGCTATTTTGATTTGATTCATCCGATATATGTATAGACTCTGTATCGGATGAAGATGCTAAAATAAAAATAATAACAAAAATTAAATAATATTTCTTTAATTTCTTCTTTAGAGGGTATTTGGGAACATAGCGGTAAGTCGCTCCGTTAACATTAAGACACTTTCGTTGCCCACTTTCCGCCGAATTCTGGGGGCATTGCGTGTCAAGTGGCGAAACTCAACACAGCGTGTTGCCTCTACACCAGGGCGAGGAAATGAAACTATTAAATATTTCATTTCCTCGAGTGGGAATCGAATCCACAAATTGTCAGGTCTCCAGTCACACACTTGAGTCCCTGCGCCACGACTATCTCAAATTTTAACTTCATAAAATATTCAATTAATAAAATTTTATTGACTAATGAGGTTAAGTGCAGCCTTAGGACTGGAACTGCAATTCTCTAAATACATTTATGAATAACCACTACACTCACACATAGATTCAATATACTCATCTCCGATTTCATAAGTAACTTTATTTTCAATAGATTTTGATTCAACATTTTCATATAAAACAGCTCCGGGGACATGCGTTAGTTTCACTTTATTTGAATCTAGCAAATATTTTTTAATTAAGTGAATTTATATTACAAATACAAAACTCTTCCATAAATAAATGCCACATATCTATCTTGCTATATACGTATATATAGCTAATCTGAGGGTACACATGTGATCACACATTCACATATGAGATTATTGATCTACACATATGGGTCATTTTTTTAAGATTTTTTCTTCAAAACAGGACGACAACGACAATATACAAAATTGTCTCTATAACTCCACAGGAACCAACACGCAATACGCTGATAAACACATTAGCCTCCTTTTAGTCACGCAATCGGGTAAAATACAAAGGTAAGATACATATAAACATCCTTACTCCGAATATCTCCTCCAGTCTTCTGACTTAAAGCAATCCTGTCATAGGCGTTATCAGTTTTATACGTAGTTACATAATTCTTCTCCTGGAGCGCGTGCGCCGGCGCTGGGTCTTGAGATTTGTGGTATTCCGCCATTATTTTAGCATCGTAGAGTTTCTAGTGAATTTCAATTAATGTATTTAACATTGTCATGTTATAATCTTACAATATTATTATAATTTTTTCAGGGTTTTGTGGCGCAGAGACAGAGCGTCTAACTATAATATGACTACGGTTAAAGATTCGACTTCTGATAAGACAAAGCGGACCATTAAGTTCTACCATATCAAACAAAATGTCCCAAATATTGGACAAAAAATGGAATGCCTCCAGAATTTGGTGGTAATTAGGGAACGGAAGTGTTTTAATGGGAACAGAATGTCTTAACACTATGTTCCCAAGTTCCCTCTGCCAACTCGGCCACGTGCGGAATACACCGTGAAGCCAAAATGTGATATTTTAACTCAAATGTTTACCATGGGATCAACAGCTGGCTCTCCTCTCGCTATCCTTGCTTCCCTTTCCAGTTGTTCTTTATCTAATTCTGCAAATATTTCTAAGTCTTCAGCACTAGGTTCTAAGTCATAATTATCTTCAGTATCATCCTTACTAATCGACTGCATTTGACTTGTAAATTTAAAAGACACACTGTCGCCGTCACCACCTGTAGATTGTGATGCTAAAAAATATTTTAATTTATGGCTACCACTTTTTTAAAGAATTTAACGCCGTATAAATTTTATTTTAAAATGAATAAACTCCATACCTTCCTGTATTCTACCATCTTTATTTGTACTTGAAGATTCTTTTGAAGTATCCCGCTTCTCGTTATTTTTATGTTCATTTTCACTTTCTTTTGACTGTACATCATCATTATCATTGTTTTCGCAGTTTTCATTCATGTTTTCTCTTGAATCGTCGCTATTTTTATTTATTTCTTTTATTTGTATACGTTTCCTTATCTTAGTAGATTGCTTAGTATCTTTTTGGTCTTTAGCTTTTTCATAAGCTAGCTTTCTATCGTGATCTATTATTAAGTCACCGTCTTCTACGATACCGCTACTTTCTTTAACGTGCTCTACTTTTTCTACTTTGTTCTCATCTTTAGATCTTTTATTATATTCTTCGATAATTTCAATTAATGGTTTCTTTTTAGCATTAAAATTATCAAGAGATTCTGTGCTTTCGCATTTATCTTTCTCTTGCTCAGGTTTTTCTTTTCTTTCTGTAAGTATAAAAATATTTCCATAATTAATAAACCGTAAACACTTTATTTGTTCAAACAAAGTATACAGAGATATAATTATATAATTGTACTAAAAAAAATGTAATATTCTATACTTATGGCAATAAAGCTACCTTTAAATGTTTGAGATGCTCTCTTATTTCCGGCATGCGATGGTTGATTAAACAGTAAATTATTTATGGTACAAATTTCTGTCGATGCATTCCTAAAAGTATACAAAATAAGAAATTAGTTATATATTTTTTTATATGATCATATTTTTTTTAGGTGACAAACTATAATCAATTTAAATTTTCACTCAGAGGAATTAATAATGTTTGTTTCTATATCCTGGTAAGAAAACAAAAGGCCAGTATTGAGTTCCACCACTCTACACGCAATATCTAGAAAATTATGTGGGAAAAGGAGTGTCTTAACCTAACCTGCCTAACCTGCCATGCAGGAAAAAGCGTGAAATTGTTTAGTTGCAGCTGTAGTTTTAATTTGAAACTCACATGTCGCCTGACTGCCTCGTATTAGCAGCAATACCAAATCCACTCCATTCCTCTTCGACATTTTGTTCATCTTTCAGTTCTTGAATGAGATGCTTTCCACGATCGACTTGTGACCATTCTATTTTTGCAGTTTCAGCTTCTAAAATAATTGTTTTTTCTAGTTGTATATCTTTATTTACTTTATTATGAAAATATCGGAAGATTACATATTTATAAGTATTTGCTTAAACAAAAGAAACTAAAGCATCTATAGACGACCGCTAAAATGTTAATAAATTTTTTATTAAATACTAAGTTAATTATAGTTAAATTTAAGTAGAATATTTTTGTTTTAATCACCTTGCAATTTAGAATCATCTTCGCTTGAATCGCTTCCGCTCGTAGTATCAGATTCTGTATCGCTTAACATATCTGTTACTATGCCGTTTTTATATTTTTTAGACTCACTTTCTTCTAACTGATTGCAAATTTCATTGCTTTCTTTTTCTTCTTCCTGTAAAGCATTAGATTAAAGATTTAAAAAGCTACTTTCTTTTATGCTATGTTGTACCGATTTAATAATTTTCAATTAAAAACAATATTTCTATTGAATGTATCTTATAACTCTTATAAGATCACTCTACTGTCCGTCTGTCCGCGTATTAAGAGACCATTTACCTGTAGATCGCGTGGAAGTACCTATCAAGTTAAAGTAAATCTATATATATATAAAAGGACTTGTCCTCACTGACTGAGGTAAGACGCACGCACAGCCGTAACCGCTGATGGTAGAAACATGAAATTTGGACAGATGTTTACTTTCATAATCTGGACATCCACTAAGAAGGAATTTTGAAAAATTTTAACCCTAAAGGGGTAAAATAGGGGTTCAAAGTTTGTATGGAAAAAATTTTAAATCGGCACCGATTTTTATAAAACTTGAAATTTAGATTTTTAAAAGTATTTAATTTCATGGCTGTTTCATGGTTTTCTAGAATTCTCCCCCTAAGGGTGCAAATAAGGGATTGAAAGTTTGTATGGAAAAATCTTTAAATCGACACCGATTTTTATACAATTTTAAATTTAGTCTTAAAAATATTTCATTGACCACGTGTTTCATGGTTTATTAGATCTCATCTCTAAGAGTACAAATAAGCAGGCGAAGCTGCGCGCGTCCGCTAGTATCAAATATTCAGGTCCACGTTCCCTTGGAGCAAAGAAAAAATTAAGCACCTAAGCCAACGCAATCAAAAATTACGAACATTTTTGCTGCATTTTGTATGAAATTCAACGCGTAATCATAAACTCTTCTCTAAAAATATATACGAGTATGCAGTTCATAGAAAAAGAACAAGCTATAAGCTTGTAGTTCATTTCATACAATATGAGTACAGATGCTAGCAAACTTAAGTTTGTGTTCTTTAAGTGTCTCGATTTAATTTTCTCGTTGACCTACGGCCCTGGTACAAAAATTGGTACCAAATCCTCAGTGGAAGCGGGTTCGAAACTGAAATAATCAAGTTTTAATAATTAATATGCTCCGTTTGCACTAATTAACACCATTTATTGCAAGGAAAGCAAAAAAAAGAAAAAACCTTATCTACTATTGCAGGGAGCCCCATCTTCTCTCTTTCCTCTTTCTCCCGCGCCTCTCGACGTGCCTTATTCTCATCTCTCATCTTTATTAAGTAGCGGACGCTCTCCATCACCTTTTCTTGATCTTTAGCTATCCAACTTTGATGAAAAAATATTATGTTTGGTAAATATTTAGAAACGTACAAAATTTTCGCATAGTTTATTTTTATACTTTGTATGATTTGAACGCATGCCTCTAATCATGACCTATAAAATTTCATTTATCCAAAGTTTATCAATATTTTATTGTATCTTAGGATGTCATAATGTTTGCCAATTCAAATAACGAAGCCTTAATTTACACTACCTTCAGGCTTTATGCAAAAAATCTCTGTAGCTAGAGCCAAATCCAAAAATCATAAGAATCTGCGCCGTCGTGACGCAGTAGCACAAGTGTGTGGTTATAGGTTCGATTTCGGCTCGGGGGAATAAATTATTATATATTAATATTTTCATTTTCCTCGTTTCGCCTTGGTACTAGACAAGGCAAACCTACCCTGATAAATGCATGATGCTGATAAAAAAAATTGTCTGGTAGTAAATAAGAGGCACAGGTTTGAGTCCCTCCAAGTTATAATTTTTATACGTTTCTAAATATTTAAGTTAAAAAAATCTTATGTAAAACAAATCAAATCATTAGCTAAATGATGAACCGGCAATATAAATGATGTGTCTACCCTACCGTCTTCTCTCAGCAATTTCCTCCTGCACGCCTCCCCTCTGCCACGCGACGGCACACGCGCGGTCCCGCGGGAATATCGGGCGGTTGTCCAAGTTTAGCAACTCCTTGAGACGTAGTGTTAGCGTTTTGCGATACGCTGGTATGCTTCGTACTACTGGGTTACCGGTTAAGACGAGAACTAGAAATAAATGGTTTTTAAAACCATTTGACATTTGACCTCCAAGCTATGTGGGATAAAGATCCCACATGGCAAGAAGATAGCATAGGTTTAGTGGCGACACATTGTGTTCTCAGCTTTTTGACAGAATTAAAGACGGTTAACTCTACACCACAATAGTTATTGCCAGAGTGCGAGAAATGCGAGTCATTCAATTGAGAATCGAACCTATTACCATGACATTTACTGTGGACATGGAAATGGAAGCTGCGCTGACTGATGGATTTTGAAGATTATCCTCTCTGCAGGCATTATTTGTTTGTTTGTTTTTTCTTTTTACAGTGACGCAAATTCGTATTAATTTTGTAGTAATTACTTATATTTCAAAACAAACCTTTCAACGTAGCCATGTCCTGTAACACGTCTACGATAAGCGGATCTTCTAAACGATTGTATGACAGATCTAGAACTGATAAGTTCTTGCAATGCTTTAAATGTTCTAAATCATCTGGAAATATTATATTTATATAAATATATTATTTTATAACATTTTGAAACTATCTGGTTTTGAATCTGTACCTCTTGAAGCAAAGCGTCCTATACCAATAAGCTACACATTTTAAGTTACGTCAAATTATACAAATAACATAAATATTTGTTAGCATATTCTCTGTTACTTGTAAGCTTAACACGTAAGCTTTTTCCGTCATAACACGATAGGCAGAAGGAACCTAGCGATAAAACTTTCTGTTCCCCACGTTAAGCTCAATCTTCGGGATATTGCGTGGTGAGGGGCGGAATAGGCGGAATAGGTAGCTTCACGCTGTATCACGTACATAGCAGCGTAGGTAAAGGAAACCTGAGAACCTATTTTTAAGATACTCTGCTTCCATTTTAATTCTGGACGCATTGCATGTTGAGTGGTAAATCCCAGCGATTACCAGAACGAGAAATTGAAAATATTAAACATTCTACTCGTTCTAGTCGGAATCGAACCCATAACCTGTCGCGTTTACAGCCGCACGCTCGTGCGCGTACCTGCACCAGGACTGGCCTCACATTTAAATATTTGTCTAATAAATTCTAAAATAACGAATAAATTAAAAGATCTTACGCACCGACTGTTGCCAGCATATTATGACTCATACTAAGCGTGTGCAAATCGGAAACAACGTCTAAATTCTCAATTTTAGCCACAAAATTGTGATCCAGATTCAGGGTGTCCAGCTTTGGGCATCCATTTAAATTTTCAATTTTTCTCAAGACATTATAGTGAAGATACAAGCATTTTAATTCAGAGAGCGTGTCGAGACCTTCGATCCTTTGAATGCCATTGTTTTCAAGAAATATACATTTGAGTCCCGTATATTCTTCCAAGTTTTCAATTTTAGAAAATCCCTTGAAATTAAAATAAGTATGTAAATATTTCAAAAATTTTAAAATTTAAAATAAGTTAAATAATAATTTACTTTAATAATGTAATAATAATTTATTTTTAAAATAATAATTTTAAATTTTAATAATAGTTTGCAATGTCAAACACACTTCTCCACTTCCCGAACAAATAGAGACAATGCGTGGCGAGGGGAGGGGAGGGGCACTCAAGGCTACACTGACTCTCTGGTTATAGATCGAACCCACAAGCATTGCGTTTCCAATCAGGATACACACATATACACTTTGCAACTGCGCTTCATTAGCTATATTGCAGTTACTTAAGGTATAGGTAAATTATAAGTTAGTAAAGGTGCGAGTAGATATTGAAGATTTATATTTTATACTGACCTTAAAATGTAGGTACAAAATATCATTTAAATAAGGTGTACAGTACAACTTGTGTTGTTTGCAATGGTTCCTTATAAACTCCTTAGTCATTCTTGGACCTCGATTCATTTCTTCCAATTCCTTGTCAATTTTCAACTGAAACTGTTTTTGTTTTTCTTTTTCAGCCACCTCTTTCTTTATTTCTTCGTTCTCTTCGGGATCTGCGAAACAAAATATTTAAACAAAAATTTAGACTTATTTCTTATAAACTTACCGACCAAATAGGTACTTACCTCTGACTATTTCAAGCGATGGCATTTCAGATACTTTGGTTGCTACATTCTCTTTCAATTCATCATCCCTCATAAAATCACCTTTAGCTTTTTCGTCAATTTCTGGTAATTCTTGAATATTAGAAGTCGCTCTTAATTTTTTCTTTTCTTCGCGTCTTAATAAACTATTTGCAAGACGTAAAACTTCTTTATTATCTTTCATTTTATCTTTAATGTCGATCAAAAGTCCATCAATTTTCTTGTTTCTTTCGACTTCTTCTCTTTTAATCATATTTAATTTGTCATTTGTCGTTTTAACTTCCTGAGATACTTCATCTAATTCAATTTTATTACCTTTCGGTTTTGGATGTAAAATATCGTGAGATTTCTGTAACACCCCATCGACTTCTTTCATAAAATCCTGACATTCTTTGTTTCTTATTTCGTAATTAGATTTACATATATTAACTCTTGTTTCGTGATTTTGAATTTCATTATTTAGTTTATTAATTGCATTATTTATGTCATCTATTTCCAGCTGAGTAACATTACTTTTTTTAATTCTGTCAGCTTTTATTTCATTTATTCGGCTATCGTCGATTTGTGTAGTTTTAGCTGGTATTACTATTTTACATTGCTTACGTGGTTCGCCTTCTTCTTTAAGTTTTTGATATGCAAGACTGGACTTTCTAGAGTTTTCTAAAGTTTCATTTACATCATTCAGTAATTCGTTCATACTATTGAGCTTATTAGTTATGTCTTCTTTAATCAACGTGCTTAAATTTTCTGCCCCCTCAACTATGTTTCTTGCGAGATGTCTCATTTCACTATATTCAAAATCATTATTTTCGGCGTTTTCCGTTCTACCAATTTTAAATATATCTTGCAGAGCATTTTGTATCATATCATAATTTGTTCTATTGTTTATTTCCTCCACATGCGACGTTTCTAATTCATTTGAATTATTTGAATCTAAAACTGTAGTTTCTAATTCATTTCTATTATTTGAATCTAAACTTGGTCGAGAATTACCTACGGATGCACAATCCTCAGTTGAAGGTTTTTGATTTAAAATACTACTAATATCTTGAAGACATTTCTCGGTACTTTTAAGTTTTGTTTCGAAATTGCTTATAAGTGGTTCAGCTACATTGCTCTGTTTATTCTTTTTTATTTGTACTTCGTCTTCACTATTGGATTGAGGCTTGAACTTATTATCCTTTATTGGTATGTTTAATGCTTCATTTATAGCATAGCTTTCTTTCACCATTTCCATGGGTGATTCTCTTACTTTTGCTTGAATTAGGCAATACGAAGATTCTTTTAAAATTGGGTGATCTTCTATTTTCATCTTGTTTGAATTAATATTATCGTTTTCTTTGTGATTGGGATCTTCATATTTGTCAGCTAATTGTTGAAACATTTCCTTTGTTTCCTGAAATCTTGTTTCATAAGACTTGTTAGTATACTCTGTTACAGCTTTATCAATAGCCTCAAATTCTTTTTCATCATTAGATTCGTCGGACATAATATCTTCTACGTATAATGTTGAGGCCTTATTAAGTTTACTCTTTGCTCGATATTCAGCAGCCGCGTTCATTAAAATTTGGCTATTTTTATATTGTATTGCTTTAGTTTTATCAAAATCTCCTGCTGCGGCATCTAACTCGGCCTTCATTTCAGAATACTTGGGCAACTGTATTTCATCTAAAGGAACCGCAATATTTTTATTTTGAGAATTAATAGAAATCTGAATTTGCTTCGCTTTTTCCTCTATAATAGGATTGTCCTTTAGTTTTTCTTTTATTTCATCTTTGGTTAAAGGTCTATTATAAACTTCAATGTTTGTAAACGGTTGGCCAGACATTACCTCATATTCTGACTTAACAGGACCAGATGCAGATGCAGTAACATAGGATGTATTGTGATCCGTACCTTCGATAAGGGGCTTCAATTCATTTTCAATTATCTTATCTATACTTTCTTTAGGAAAATTACCATCTTTAAAAAAATGTTGTAATTCAGCACGCTTTTTATCAATATACCCAGGATCTTTAAATTGTGAACTTTCCATTTTACTTACATTAAATGTGCTATTGTGTTTAAGAAATTTGTGTCTTTCAATTATTGCTTGGTTACATTTTATTGTTTTGTTTAATCAATATTCGAAAATCGAAAAGAACATTACCATTATAGTCATTACTTTTATTTATTCTATTAGAGTTATATTTATTTCATTTATTTTATTGAATATGTATATTATTAAAATAATTAATAATATAATTTATAATTTTACGTGGATGTAATTTCTTAAAGTTATCGCAATAAAATTATTGAATATATATATTTTTTATAAATAATATCACTTTTCACTAAATTAAATTTTATTTATGTTATTGGTTTAATAACATAGATAATAAAAATCCTTTCGATATTTAATTTTCATTACATCACTTTTGTTTTTAATGTCAAAGTCAATATCAATAATTTGTCAACACGATAAATATTTTAGATGTACCGCATAAGATAAAAGATCTTATTTTATGAATTACTTAATTTAAAAAGTAGAATATGGACGTCGTGTGAAACGCATTTCCCACGTATTGTTATTGATTGCCTCTCCTCTCTCTACGTTTGAAATGGCTGATGAAAGGAACTTCCGTTCGTCATATTATGAGAAAGTCGGTTGTCGCGGTGTAGAAGAGAAGAAATCTTTAGAAATACTGATGAAGGAAAAGCCCTGGGACAGGGTGAAGCTTAAACAGTTTTGTTTGCGTTTCACAGTACCAGCAGCCTATAGGAATTTGGTTTGGAAGGTTCTGCTTGGTAGGTATTTAAGTTTAGACTAATTAAAAACAAATGGTATAAATTGTTTCCTTAGATATGTAGGAACATAGGCAACGTAGTTTTTGTACTATACATTCTGTACTTTCTGTTGTTGCATGTTGGTTTTTGAATAATAGATCCCAGCAGGAGCAAGGAAATTAATATATTTATAAAGATTCATTTCCTTGAGTACTCATGAAAACTAATTAAACAGGCCATTGAGAGTTTAATTTCTACAAGAGGGAATGAATTCCATTTATTTCCTTTTTCTGGTAACAAATTCAATAGCAGTAACTTCCGCCACTCAATACAGTGTCTAAGAATATGATATATTAATATCATGAAGCTCAAAATATCTTTTTTAGATATTCTCCCAGTGTATGCAGATTCACACCAGTTTGTAGCTGAACAAAGAACAGATCAGTATAACCATTTGTTGTATGCTGTAGAAAAATTACGTTTAGTAGACATGAAGGCTCCACGGGGCAAAATTCTATTAGCAATGTGGCTATTGGAAATTGAAGAGACAGAGGCACCTAAATTTCCTGGCAGTGGATGTAATGTATGTATAAAGTAAATTATTTTGTTTATGTATAATAGTTATTTGCTTATGTGAATTGGTTTATGCTTACCCTGCTCAACATCAGCATTAGTGGATTAGTGGGAAACAGAGTGTCTTTACACTAGGTTAAAAATAAATATAAACTTAAAACAGATTACCTAGTGTTAGTAGAACATGTGTTATTGCTTAAATAATGAAAAGATTAGACACCATTGTGGCAAATTGGGACAGTATCAAACATAAAATTCCATATTCAATCTCTTCTAATAACAATATTTTTTCTCATTTCCCATTCTGGCAATATAAAGCATGGAGTCAAGCAAGTTCTGTTATACTTAACACAGTTCTTATAGGTTTTATGTGGGACAAATTGTAATGTAAAATTAAAACAAAATATTAACATTATAAATAAGTAGTAACAAGCATATAAAAATTTCCTCATTACTTTGACAACAAGTTATGGCTTAGTGGTTGACAGAAAAGTTGATGTGCAGGCTTAAGTTACCCTACATTCAAATCTTTATTTGCTTAAGAATATTTTTCTATCCACAGTATGTTCAAAAATAATTGATATTCAAAATTTAATTTCAGTCTGCCGATACCTTCCTTCCCATAGCTAAAACATTAGCCCAGTTGTATGATGATGAAGTAGATGTATACTGGTTGAGTAAATCCTTAACTGATATTGTGCAAAATATGCAGAAAGATCTTTCAAAATTAAAGGAAGCATTCCAAAGTATGCTGGAAAAGGAAGATAAGGATGTTTATAAGTATGTTTATTTTATTCTAAGAGTAGTGTAATGATAGTTGGATTGATCATTCTGGACTCAACATACAATTTTGAGCAGAAAGCGGAGAATAGAGTGTTTTGACACTTTTTCATTTTTTTTCATATTGATTTATTCCAAACATCCATTACCTATTTTCCGCTTTATTCTAGAGCCATTTGAGTTGAGTGGCGGAACTCAACGCCGTGCTGTGCTTTGTTACTGGAGCAAGGAAATAAAAATATCAAAAATTTAATTTCCTGGAGTGGGAATCTAACCCACAATCTATCGCATTTAGTCACATTCTTGTGCCCTTGGCATTTGGTCTTACAACTGACCTCAAATACTGGGATAATACTTGAAGGTGAATAATAAGTCTTACAAAATAATTTTATAACATAAGCTAAAGCTATTTTCTTTTTGTCTAAATAAGAAAGTGTAATTTTTTAATTTAAAAAGTTGGTAATACAATTTAATTTCATAGCTATTTCTTCTTACTTTTTATATTGTTTTCAGCCACCTGGTTGAAGTAAAAGCACTAGACATACTGCCTCTAACTAAATGGTTCAACTGTTGTTTTGCAGGCGTCCTAGATGACACTTCCCTTACCAAGTGAGTCATTTAATATTGATTGTAGTTTATTTAAAAAGTTGATATAAACTTAAACACTGATATTTTTAAATCAAATAATCTGCAGAAATCATATAGGAAACGTTGATGATAAATAATTATTGGATAATTAGAAGAAAACTAACCTACATCCAGACAATGTCCTGACTAATATTTATCTGATATTTGTTTGTGGGCATACGGGTACGCGACCCCGGATCCTCGAGCCGCCACTCTTATATCCTCATCCAGTCCGTAAGAATGGTGTATTCCCCTCCTCCTTTCCTTAGTTCCCTCCTTTTACCTATCCTACCCCTTCTATTTTCTTCTCCCCTCGGTTTTTCCCCACAAAAGGGTTTTCGAGGTCAAACGGCAGTAGCTCCAGTTAAAAACCGCCAACCGCCGCTTAAATGGACAGTGAACGAAAAAGACTGGGTACGACTAGGGCGTCGCCGCAAAACGACGCGCAGGCACCTCGCCCTACACCTGCGACAAGTGGGCAAGGGATACCGTGTCATGTACGGTCACGGCTAAAGACGCTAGTACCCAGACGGAAACTCCGCTTTGCAACGTGGAATATTGGCTCTCTGACCGGACGATGCAGGGAACTCGCAGATGTACTCATGAGACGTCGGGTCCAGTGTGCTTTTCTGCAGGAAACACCCTGGAAGGGCAATAAGTCCCGTGACATCGGACAGGGTTACCGGCTTATATACACTGGGTCACCTTCAGGTAGAAACGGTGTGGCGGTAGTGCTTTCTGAAGGGCTTCAGAAGGGGCTCCTTGAAGTTGACCGTCGCTCCGACCGCTTGATACGGGTGAGGGTACTGATTGAGGGCGTTACCACAAACTTAATCAGTGCCTATGCTCCCCTAGGCGAATTGTAGCGCGGCCGAAAAGGAGACATTTTGGGAGCAGTATGAAGGGGTTCTACTTGCTGTACCGTCTATGTGCAGGAGGTGACTCGTGAAAAGAAGGCTGCCTTTAAGAAGTGGCAGGAGTCCAACTCTCCTGAAGACAGACTGGAGTACATAGTAGCTAAACGTGCCAGTAAAAGAGCTGTAGCCAGAGCCCGCAGTAAGAGTTTGTCACCATTGTATGATAACTTGAAACTGTGGAGTGGCAGAAGCTTATTTACAAACTGGCACGTTCCCGGGATAAAGCGACGCAAGATATCGCAAAATGTCTTTGCGTCAGAGATTCCTAGGGCACGCTGCTCTGTAATCATGCCTCTGTGAAGGAGAGGTGGAGAAGCTAGGAGTTGATGAATTATCAGCACCCATGCAGTCTTCATCACGACCCGCCGCTTAACCTCAGACTTATTGCCCCAATAACCCTTGACGAAAAACGTAATTGCCTTCGACGCATGAAGAACGGAAAAGCGGTGGGACCTGACGAAATTCCGATCGAAGCGTGGAAATCGTTGGGCTCTCTTGGTGTACTCATGTTTACTAACCTTTTTAACCATATCTTGAACACTGGTAAGATGCCGCATCAGTTAGCGGCTTAGCTTTATTACCCCTATTTACAAGGGAAGGGGCAGTGTTCAAGATTGTGGTAGTTATAGGGCCATTAAGCTTATGAGTCATACCATGAAGCTCTTCGACCGCATGATCGACCTCAGGCTCCGCCAAGAGTGTACTATCTCTGAGTCTCAATATGGTTTTCAGCCAGGANGATGATCAGAAGGCCTTTGACTGTGTGCCTTGTCCTGGGATCCCTGAGGCCTATATTGAGATAATCAGAGACATGTACCACGATTCCGCGTTTATGGTTACAGTGTCCACTGTGTGTTACAGGGTCCAGATTACAGTGGGCGTTCACCAAGGCTCGGCTCTTAGTCCGTTCATATTCAATGTAGTGCTCGATACTGTCTCGGCTCACATCCAGGACCAGCCTCCATGGCTGATGATGTATGCCGATGACATAGCACTCATTGACGAGAACCGACTGACGCTGGAACGTAAAGTGAACCTCTGGAAGGGTACGCTTGAGAACGGCGGTCTTAAACTAAATGTGTCGAAGACAGACAGACAGCCCGGACTCGAGCACCATCTTTATAGACCCTGAGCCAGCCGTTAAGTCGGAGAAGTACCTTGTACACAGGTACCTTGGATGCACGGGTCTGGAGACATCGATGACGATGTCCATGGCCGGATAAGAAGAGTGCAAAGTGGAGTAGCTTAAGTAGGAAGGCAGACCCTGGTTAATGCCAGGAAGAAGAAGACTTACAATAGTAGAAAAAATATGTGTTTTTGGCTAATATCTTTGTTTTTTATATCAAAACAAAAAGTAATTTTAGTTTAGTCAACTGTTGAAAAAAAACATTAACTGTCTATATTAATAAAAAAAACCCTTCCTTAGCAGTCGGGAATTATCTTTAGAAGTTTATTACATCATAAAATAAAAAACCTATTTAAAAAGTGTTAAAACTAATAAATTGGCTCTTTAAATAAATCTTTTACCTAATTTATAAATATTTAATCTTTAATATTTATTTTTTTAATATTTTTTTTTTTAGAATATGGGATAAAATTTTCAGTGGTGCACCAAAGATATTGTCCTTTGTGGCCGTTACACTTATAATTACATTGCGACGACAAATTTTGAAAGCTAAAAATGGAGCTGATGTACTGAAATGTGTTTTAGAGGTAACAATTAATTTTCTTATTTTTTTTTGTTATTTTTACAATATAGCCCACATACAGAAGGGCAGATAAAATTTAGTTTCTAGACTCTCTGTCCTCGTCAATGAAAATATTGAAATATTTCCCTTGAGTGAACATTGAACTCTGAACTACTTATATACTATAATTTTTTATGCAAAGGAATTTAATCCTCTTAGACAATTAAATATAGCTAATAAATTATTCTTCTTCTTCCTCCTGGCATTAATGCTGGCTATTGCCAGAGTCTGCCTTCCTACTCAACCTACTACACTAAATAAATTATTATTCATTACTAATTACTTAAACCTCAATGCTAATTTTGATCAATTTAACAAGATAAGTAAATGTTCAAAAATACTACTTATAACCTATTTTTATACATAAAAAACTAATAACATTATTATTTTTCTAGATTCCAGAGCAATGTGAAGAAGTAGTAGCAAATAAGGCAATTGAGCTATGGCAGTATTACGCTCAACCACAAAATGAACAATTAGCAAAGAAATGATGTATGACCTTCTAATGAGGTTGCTTAAGCCTCATTAGAAGTTGTTTAATGAATGACTTTTCTCTGCGGCAGTGAAAATAAAACATGGACTGTATATGTATAATCTGTATTTTGTAAAACAAAGTTGTGAATAGGTAAAGTTCTTTATTATATTCACTTTATGAAGCTGTAGTTAGAGATCAGTCATGGAGCAGGGGACAAGAGTATGATTGTAAACGGAACAGGTGTGGGTTTCGATTTCTAATCAAAGAAATTAAATATTTAATATTTTGAAGTCATCACTCTGGTAATGAGGCAATGCGTGGCGTTGAGTTCCACCAATCGCTATCCTGCCCTAAGCAGAGTATAGCATGATGATAAATAAAATGTTTTTAATGAATAGAGAAGATATCGGAATTTTAGATTGATTTTTGTGTAAGCTTGCTTATTATAAGAACATAGTCGTAAGTCATATGTGACCAATATGACATTGTATCACTTAAGAATAAATGATATCCAGAAAACTTTTTATTAAAACTATTTTAAGTGATTTTCTAAAATTAATAAATGAAAGTTATTCTATTATTTGTGGTTTTAGTTCTATATTATACCTTGTACATTTTTTATTATATAGAAAAAAACTAATTTAAGTATTATTCAAGTGTACTTGAATAATTCTAGAATTACATTACAAATTACTTCACTATAATATTCAAAAGCTTTTTAATAACGTAGTAGAACCAAAAACAATTATTTTTGGGTGTGATTTTGTTCATACTGATTAGTGTTAATCTGAAATTTCAGAAATGGCTTATCCTTTTTAATTTAATTGCAGTTTTTATCATTGTACTTTGGCAAGCATCTTTTGACATTTAGCGGTTGTTTTATAAATAAAATACATATACCGTTTTTAAGAATGCTGCTCGAATTTCTATTACTTTTTATAAATCACTGTTTTATTGAATTGGCTGAAACTTAACTTTTTAATGTAAGTATAGATATTGTTATTAAACGTGCATTATTAAATAAAAAAATGAAAGTTATGCAGATTAGTAAAATAATAATTATGTTATTCTAGTGGGCAAAGCCGCTTCCGGGTCGCTAGCTTAAAATAAAAATATAATTTAAATTTCAAACATTATTTTTATAACCTGGCAACATTATATCTAGCTCTCGCCATTTTGCGAGAATGTCAGCCAAATCATCAGCTAACGTTTATATATGAGTTTTATGTTATTTTACGTGTAATTACTGTGATTTAGTTAATCCAATATCTCACAAGAACAGTGCAGTGAAATGGATCGTTTTATAAGCATGTGGAAAGTCCGCGAGCTGGCCGACAAGGTGTAAGTTGAAACAATATTTTAGATAATTTTATGTTAATTACACATCCTACTTAAATATCTAGTCTTTTCATTATTCTAAATATCCACAGTTGCACGTTCTTCTGAATGTCTAATTTATGCATGTGTGAATTTTAAATGTGATACTTTTTATATGTAATACGTACTGTCGTCGTCTTACTCGTTTGGAAGACAGTATTCGTTATCAATATCCAATATGATAAGAAATTGGGCAACTTAATCGCTATTTACATAAAATACCTGTATATTTATTATAATACTGTAATCTGACATGACAATGCATTGTAACCGCCTATTATTGAGCTCTAAAGGCATTCAATAATGTCGAAAGACCTGATAATGTGATTTCGACATACAGTAAATTACTAGCATTCATATTTAAATACCACTTATTTAGCCTAAACGATTTGTATAGCAATATATACATAAGCACTTCCTGTTTACCCTTTTGTTCCTTTATTTGTGTTTATAACCATTTCGAAAATTTAGTTTTTTTTTATGAAATGCTTTTGTTAATTTAAATGAATAAAATTTTATTTTTCTACTTTTTAATAAAAACTATGCCTTAGAAGGTCAATAGCCAATAGTTAAATATACTATGTATATGCATATTGGTAACAATTTATATTGATTTGTGATTGTTAACTTCAATTATTAATAGCTTTTGATGAACCAATGCCATACTATTGAATGCTATTAACTATTAAGACTATATTATTTTTCTTTGCCAGTATGATTATCTTGCTTATGCAGTTGGATATGTGGAGAAAAAATACTTTAAAGTTACTATTTATTATTTTCTGTTTGTTAATTTTTAGATATTGCCATAAAGTAAATTAGTTATTAAATACAGCAATGGACAGGTTGCACTGTAAATGAATGAATCAGCTTCATACTTTTTCCTGTATAGGCAAGGGGAATCTAGTGAATTTGTTTTGTGTTGAGCTCTGCCACTGAATGTGAAATGTCTCATAAAATTGGTAGCACATGGAGTATGAAATGTCTTAACACTAAGCCTACCCTGCCATGTGGGAAAAAGTGTGACATTGTTTTTTTTTAATATTATATGTGTTTTTGAAAGCAGCATTTGGGAAACTAAAAAATATCTTCTCATCTAGTATCCCTCAGTGCCTTAAGACAAAAACTTTCAACCAGTGTGTGTTAACTTATGGCGCTGAGACATGGTCCTTCACTGCAAGCCTTATCCACATGCTCAAAGTGGTTCAGCGAGCGATGAAGAGGGCTATGCTTGGTATTTCTCTATGCGCCAAAATTCGTAATAATGAAATCCGTAGACGAACGCGGGTTACCGACATAGCTCTCAAAATTTGCAAGCTGAAATGGCAATGGGCAGGCCATATTGTCAGGAGAGCCGACAACCGATGGCGAAGAAAGGTCCTCGAATGGCGACCCTGTCTCGGCATATGGGGCACAGGCCGCCCTCCAACCAGGTGGACCGACGACTTTAAAAAGACAGCGGGAATCCGCTGGATTCAAAGGGGCGAAGGACCGGACGGAGTGGCGAGAATTAGGGGAGGCCTATGTCCAGCAGTGAATGTTGAAAGGCTGATGGATGGATGGATGGATGGACGGATGTTAACTTTGGTTACTTAAAAAATATATATTCACTTACTAACATATTGAATTTTAAGGTTATATTAATAATTTCATTATTACATTATACATTACCAAAACAACCACTTCATTTAAGGTAACAACAAGGTGTACAAAATATTAGATTTCACCAAATCTTTACAAATAAAATAGCAAATAATCTTATTGCATTTTTGCTCTAACCTTGACACTATTTCTTAATCACTACCACTTTACTATGTATAGTATATACATTTTATATGTAGACCTTACAGTAGAACAATATTTGTGGTTCTTGTTGCACATTTTTTATGGGTTCAATTTCCATTTGGCAGATTATTTTTATTTAGCTTCCAGCTGTATCCCACATAGCAAATGGAACCAAGTAGACTGTTGAGTGGTAAAACTTAATATCATTTCTTACCTTAAATTATGACATTACAAGCATAGTTGAGTTTTGTCACTTGTTCCCGTTGGGTGCAAAAAGTAGAGAAAAGAAGTTCTTTTTAGCCAACCTGCTAAATGCGGGTGGTTTGTAAAGTAAAGGAGTGATTTATTTATCATGTTTAAAGAATGCATGGAAATGCAAACATTATATACCTATGTATAATTTGTAAACAAATTGGTTAAACATATTTATTATTTATCTAATACATAAGTGTGATTGATTGTGTTAAAGATAGTTAGTGTTAGGTGATAAGAACTTATCTTGGAACATTTTTTCTGCTTTTCATGCTAAAATTATCTGTATATTTTAATAAAAATACAACTGATCTCTGTACTCCTATATGTGTAAGATATAGGTGAAAAAGAATTTGTAGACATTTATCAAAGTCATAGAATCCAAATCAATGTTTTTTTTTTTGTCTCAGAAATGGCCTACAATATGTGGGTTACAGTGTGCTGATACAAAAAATATTGTAATAAGTTGTATAAATAATACATAAAGACACACCTCTATTTACATGTCATTATCCTAAGTGGATTACATGTTTGTTATCTAAATTGTATAAAAATTTCATAATATGTTATCTGTGCGTACCTGTAACTTATTTGTAATACATTTCTGTTTAACAAAATTAAAATAATATACCTTTTTTGATATAATGGCACTATTATAGCGGAGTTGGTCAACATTTGACTAAACTCGTTGGTTGTGTGTTTGATTCCGATTTTACTTTTTAATATTTAAATAAATATAACATGTACCAGTGGATCCGGACGCGGCTACGCCTGCTTGAAATATAAGAATATTTATTAAATATATTTATGAAATTATTTTCAGTTTCAACAGAATTAATAAGAAAATATAAGCTTAAATAATAAAAAAAAATAATAAGTTGAGACATATTATTAAAAAAAATATCTGAGTTATTGAAATGAACCAACAAAAGAAGTAAAAGTAACTAAAAGAACATTCTGAATATTAGAAAAAGTACCTAAAATTTTCCGTGCGTGCGTACATACTCGTACATATCGACTCTATGAAATAACTAAACATTTTTCTATATTAAATAGGTTATTTTTTGCGAGCAATGTAAAATAAAATAAAA
This sequence comes from Heliconius nattereri, assembly GCA_013403645.1. Classification (NCBI taxonomy): domain Eukaryota; kingdom Metazoa; phylum Arthropoda; class Insecta; order Lepidoptera; family Nymphalidae; genus Heliconius; species Heliconius nattereri. Next base: position 6,154,664 of record JAAIXI010000248.1, on the reverse strand, counting down.
AGAGAACCAAAGTGTAGTTTAAATAAATTATAAACAGCAAATAATTACACAAAAATTAATAATAGTTCGAAAATGTATGAAAATTTATAAAACCGTCAACGTCATCTGCCCGTTCGCGTCGGTCATACTATGCCGCCCGAAGACTAGGTCATTCCGAATCAGTGACATCTCCTTAATTATTTATTAGAATGTTATACAGTTAACTATAATTTCAATCTAGATAAAATAATAAAAGTGACTTTTATATTTATTTTTATAAGGATGAATATCAAAATATAAGTTCACACACAGGATGACGTTTTCTTAAAACAACAAACAAACTTTGCAAACCGTTCCTTAGCAACGACGGTTGTTATTAACATGGCAGAATAAATTGCATGTCAAATTAGAAAGTCTTTTAATTTATTAGTACATATGTGTAATACAATGTTATATAGATAGTCAGGGGTATCCTTCTCAGCTTTTGGCCAAAAGTTGCGGTGTGGTACACGGGTACGTGACCCCGGCTTCCCGAGCTTCTTCTGTCTTTTCTTCTCAAACTTCCAGGCAGTAGTATCCTATTCCCCTTTATATCCCTTCCCACTCTTACCATATTTCTTTCCACCCCATCGATGTCAATAGGCTGATAGATTTACGACTTTGAAGGAATTTCATATAATAACTCCATGAGAAACAAAGCATCGTGAGAAACAAGCCACAGGGGTGGGGACACCCGAATTTGTATTAANAACTATATATATATATATATATATATATATATATATATATTTAATGTTCTTAATGAGCGTACCTACGCATTTTTTCACACCCATTGCTGCGACGCTATGTATTTTTAACTATTAAGACATTAAGTTCTCAGTTTTCTGATTGTCAGTTCGCTACAAGTCGTCTTACCAGTTAATATATTTAAAGCATTGAAGATATCAACTAGGTACATACTTTTGCTGACCCTTTATATAAGATCAGTAAAACATTACTGCCTTTCTCTTTATTTCGTTGCTTCATGCTATGCCATGACTGCTACGTACCTGTTCATACCTTATTGATAAACTCAACTTTTTGTATATCTTTCTCAAGATTTGTTTTATTAAAACAAATATTTGAAATATTTTAGTAACACTTACAAAAAAATTAAACGTATCGGGAGTAGAACCTCTTTAATTGCTCTTTTCTATTTTTTATAGCATAAATAAAAAAAAATACAATTCATCACAGGGCGTATACATACATTTGTCGTTGACTTGGCGTTAGGTTTCTACTACGCATTGTTTCTAAAATAATCTTTCACAATAGGTGCGCAAATAACAAATAAAATGTCAGGAAACGTACACATACAACGTACATCTATATTTTCATTTTACAAAAAAGTGATAAGTTAAGGGAACGGAGTGTCTTTACACTAAGGTCCCCTCTGCCTACCCTGCTATGTGCGGGATACAGCGTGAAGCTTAAAAATATATGATTTAAATCTGATATAACTCTACAGACATTCAATCTATTCCCATTTTATCTATAAGTGTTTTTCCTACCCTACATAGGTCTTAGGTCGCCTGATGGGTCTTATCCACGTATGTTGTCTTTTTCTATATATATATCTGTCTAACATGGAAAACAAACATACACGAAGATTTCAGTTAAACATTAACATTCTTGCTACGCGAATTTGAACACGCAACCATAAAGCCTTCGATAGACAAGTACCTACCAATCACTGTCACGATATTATGGTTTTATTTATTAACATTCATTTGACCATTGGTCATTGGTGATTTCTGAAACTTGCTTATGACAACAGACAACCTACTCGACCTCCTTTTTGGAAATTCATTTATCCATAAAGAGTAGTTATTTAGATGTAATATGTATGTTTCTTCCCTATCCACCTGCATTATGAATTCATTTAATGAATATTATTTTCTTTGTCGGCTTAAGAATGAATTGACTTATTTATTATTCGTTTATTTGAACTACCTATATACCTAATTATTAATATACTAATCTGCATCAATTTTCAATTTAATCAATTTTTTCGAATATTTTTTTTAACCAGCACCAACGTAGTGATGAACTACACAGAAGTGGAAGGTAAAGTGCGTGAAGCTACATCAGACGAGGCGTGGGGACCCACTGGACAGCAGATGCAGGAACTGGCCTTAGCTACTTTCACGTATGAACATTTCCCTGAGGTCATGTCCATGTTGTGGAGACGGATGCTACATGATAATAGATCGCATTGGAGACGGACTTATAAGGTTGGTATTCCTTTTATTATAATATCTACTATGTCATACTTTTTTTAATTATAATAATATACATGGCACAGCGTGTGACTAAACACGATGGTCATGGGTTCGATTCCTACGGGAGAATGAATTATTTTATTTTCCTATCGCTGGTAACATGACGTGAAATGAGCTTCGTTCCGCCACTTAACACGCAATGTCTCGAAAGCTGGAATGAAAATAAAGAACCTACATAACATGAGGCGTGGGGACCCATTATTCAGCAAGTCACCTTCACATATGAACACTTTCCTGAAGTCATGTCGATGCTGTGGAGTCAATATTAGATAATTCTTAGGAAATAGTGATCACGAGAGAAAGAAATTTAACGTACATTATAGTTATGATTTAAGTGTAAGCTGAATTTGCACTCACCCCTTTTTGATAGGAGGATGCGAGTGATTCATGTAATCAGGAAAAAAATATGTATTTTTTCCTTTTAAATTCACATTAATCTAAATATCTCCATTTTCTGTTTCAGTGTCTCCTTTTATTGAGTTATTTAGTGAGGAATGGCTCTGAAAGAGTAGTCACGTCAGCGCGCGAGCACATATACGATTTGCGTTCCCTCGAAAACTTCACATTTGTAGATGATATGGGGAAAGATCAGGTAAGAAAGAAGAATATGTAATGCCTAATATTAAATATACGTATTAATATACTAAATATTTAATTTAAAAAGTGTAAAAATCGCGAAAATCAAAGACCTTATTAAAAAAAGGAATATTTTTTATTCGTTTGGTATCTTATTTTCTAGATTTTTCTTTAGGCTCTTTTTTCGTTGAGTTGCTATTTTTTTAATGGGAATAACTATTTATTGTGGCCCAGCAGAACAGAATTTGACTAAACGTGATGGTTGCTGGTTCTAACCGCACTCAGAGGATTATATTTCAAATTATTTTCATTTGCCTCTCTGCTCTGGTAGATATAACGCGGCGTTGAGTTCCACGACACAACAAGTGGTGAAGGTAATGTCTTAACACAGAGTTCCCTCTTTCTCACTGCTAAGAGGGAAGAATGTGAACTGATAAAGCTTCACACTTTTATTAATATAAATAGCTGTTAAAATTATTATATTTAAATGTTTTTCAGGGTATCAATGTAAGGCACAAAGTGCGGGAGCTCATTGACTTCATACAGGACGATGAGAAGTTGAGAGAAGAGAGGAAGAAGGCCAAGAAAAATAAAGATAAATATATAGGTAAGGTATAATATGATTTTTTTTAAGTACAAGAAAAATTTTAATAAAGTTTTATCTTTCCTGCTATTTTCAATTAACCACTCTCACTGGTTGATTGTAAAATATATCTTATACAGATAAATCCACCGTTGAAATTGAAATCTTTAAGTATTATACTTCAATTATATATGAATTTAGTGCAATAAAGAATATTCTAAAGTACTGTACTAAAGACCTTAATATTGGGTTCTATGCATGAGGTGCATGAAGCTAACAACATTCCCAAAAACAAAGTTGAACCCCATGTAACTGCATTACAATGATATCAAATCTTTATTTATTATAGGTATGTCATCAGAAGCGATAGTGATGGGCGCTCGAGGGAACATGAACATCGGTGGCGGTGGCGGCGGGTGGGGCGAGTACAGCGATAGAGGGACTTCCTGGGGTCAGTATTATAGTATACCTATATATGTTACGGAGGAGTATGAGGAGGCACATTTATAGTTTATTTGTAGTGGAAGGGCAGAACGCTTATATTTTTCAATAATAATGCTTATAAAAATTAGATCAGCTTCACGTATGTATCCCGCATACAGCAAGGTAGGCAGAGATTATACACTGTTATTATTATTGTTTATTTGTTTTCATTTTTGTGTTTTATTATGTGTAACTTTTTACTTTTTGATTGGTTTAAATGATTAATTTTATTTTTGATCATGTAAATATCCAAAACTTGATGTTTTGGTGTTTTGATACTTATTTAAAATATATTGCTATTAGATTTTTTTTTGTTTATTAAACAGATGAGAGTAAAGAAAGGAATGACGAAGATGACTACGAAAGAGAGGACTCAGATGGTGAATATGGGCAAAGGAAACCAAATAAGTATGTATTATTTTAGTATGAAATAAATTATGATTTTGATAGTAACTTATATTTATTTTCCAAGGTTTTTTCTAATTTGAGTAAAAAATGTAAATTTGCTTCTTGGATTTGTATTTACAAAATACAATGATAATTGAATAAATAATTACACAATTGAGCTTCCAGGCCGTTTGTTACGTTAAGAAATATTTTCTTATCCTTGCTCAGACAGAAAATAAAAAGGCAGCGTCTTGTTCCACCACGCAACCTGCAACAATCTGAAAATTGTGCTGTGCTCAGGAAACGTAGTCTTAACACTCAATACCCCCTGCCTATATACGGGATACAGCGTGAAACTAAAAAAATCCGACTTTTTACAGAGAAAATGTGTACCGCGACTCAGAAGTGATAGACGAATCCCCTCCGCGGAGTCAACGACCTCGCGACAAAGAGAAAGAGAGAGAAGAGAAGAATAAAACACTGAACATTAGCCTGCGGAGTCCTGCCCGGGGAAAGCCCAGCACGCCCGTTAAGAAGATTGATTTAGGTAATATGTGTTTCTTTTTATTTTCAGCTTCATCCTGTATCCCACCTGTAAAGGATTAAGACGCAAGACACTAGACAAGCCGAATGAGTATTAAGTGGCAAACAACGCCACGCTTTGCCTTCTTACCAGAGCGAGGAAATGAAAAGATTAGTAAATAATATGAGTGGGAATCGAGCCCACAACGTGTTTACAGTCGCTCGCTTTCTGTCATTGAGTATTAACTGTTAAGACATTTCTCTGCACATTCTTCCCATTTCCAAAATTAAACGGGACCAGTATATTAAACTGATTATTGAAAGCCGACAGGATGCTCGGGGCTCGCTCCATTCCTGTCGCGGGTCGGCTCGGCATTGCAATGCCGCCGCGATCGGCCCACATATTATTATAATGTAAATGATTAATGACAAAGGGCCGTGTCGCGTTAGTATAACAGTACCGAGCTTTTGCCCCTGCGCTGGGCAACGCCTCTATACAGATTATGTTTAACCGATTTTTATGGACGTGGAAACTGGATACTGAGTAGTGGAGCAACATATAAGTTTTTTTAACCAGAAATTCCGTCGGGATCGACATTAACGCGTGATAATCCTTGTTTACCGTGCGCAAGTACCTACTGCCTATATATATATATATATATATATATATATATATATATATATATAGAAAGAAAGAAAAATTTGGGTTTATTTATATATATATATAGAAATAAACCAACAACAACAAATTTTTCTTCTTTTTTACCAGAAAATTGAATAGAACTGTATTGTTTAAATTACAATTTATTTATTAATAACTACAATAATAATTTTCGGTAAATACACTTAAACGCCGAGCGTCTTGCCCGTTCGGCGTCTGTTCAAATTTTGTTTGTGTGAATTTTTTATATAGCCTTCCTCGATAAATGAACTATCCAACACCAAAGGACTTTTCAGTTTGAACCATTCATGAGATTAGAGTATTACTATTACACCAACAATTTCTTTATCTTTACAATATTAGTATAGATACTGAATATGTAAAATAGTTTTTATTTTTGGTATTTGATTTTTTTGTGTGATTTTTAGGAACCATGGGAATTTAGTTTTAAGTTATGTTGTACTTATATTTTATTTATTATAAAATAAAAATTTAATGGGATCATTAGGTTCCTTTTATCTATTCTGCTTAATCCGGGTTACACTGTAACGCCGAAAAAAGTTATGGCATAACTTTTCGCCCAAATTTTACTTGCCACCCACATTTATTGCTTTAAATCAGTTCCATCATAATAGTATTGTAAAAAAGTAAGACAATTAGTAGTATATATGTTCAAATGTGTACTGAGATTGTAAAAAACAGTACAATTTGTTGTAATGATTTTTTTAGCTTCATGCTGTATCTTAAATGTACCAGGTCCAGGTACCGTTCCAGCAGAAGGAACTTAATGTTAAAACACGCCGTTACCTACTTTACGCCCAATTCTCCAGATATCGCGTGTTGAATGATGGAGCTCAACAACGCGATTTGTATCACCGGAGCGAAGAAATGAAAATAATAAATAATTGATTCGAATTATTTTTAAAATTCCAGGTGCAGCAGCGTCCTACGGCAAGTCTACCAACACAAGTACCAACAATAATGCCAACATAACGAATATAACCGCCAATGCTGCCAACACAAATAATAATTCACAAGAACTATTAGATGATCTTTTCAAAACGTGTCCGGCGCCGTCTCCGGTCAATACTGCTAATGTTAATGCGAATGTTGGCAATTCTAATGCTAATATCGCGTTAGTTGAAGATGATTTTGATCCAAGGTAAGGAATGTCTGTAACATTTTTAAAATATAACGAAACATTATAATACTACTAACATTCTTTAGGAAATATTGTTCATAGAAAACGTTTGAAAAAATGTATGTAGAGGTGCGGTGGTGTAAAAATATTTTCCGAGATAATGATTGTTGAAAGTCTTATATTTTTGACATATAACTTATCTCATAAATTCTTACTTATAAAAAATTAGTTATAAGCTTAGGGATTACGAGATGGAAGATTTTACATTCACTTTTGGATTATAGATTTTTGGATAGATGATAATTTGCATTATTGTCAATCAAAGAAATTGTCAATGTTGCTTTGGCTGAAAAATGGAAAAACAAACAATTTATATACTTCATATTTGAAACTACAGAGCTGAAGAACCAACTTCACTCCCCAAGGAGGCCGACTTCACGGACTTCTCACAAGCCTTCACTTCAGCCCCCAGCGATGCGTTTGCTGACTTCACAAGTGCTTTCAATAATAATGTTACTAGTGCTGGTAAGTTCAAGTTCATAGTTAATTGTTAATCGAGACACGCACTGCCTTTAGAATTCGGTGGAAAATGGGGAAGATGACAAAGGTATTGTATCCAACGAACCACTGCTTAATACCATGGTAAAGAATGTTACTCCCTTTAATACGGTTCCCTCTGTTGTGTGCGCCCGCACACGACAAAATTATTGACATGCCTCCCCCCGATACTGTCGTTGCAAAAACTGAATTTCTACGAATCTACAATAATATTGACAACTGGCCGCATACACAATATTAAAGACTATACGTACTTTACTGACAATATTACTGTACCAGTATATGTGGCCAGGCGTAGGTATTGTGCGGCAAAGTTCCATGTTGTTTAACCTTTAGTAGTATTTTTGTAGAAGCAAGTGTTTACGTTATTGGTATCTATGCGTATCTGCGTCACACGTAATACAGCAGTTAATACAGTTTGGATAAACGAAGTTAAAATAAAACAAAATCCTACGTCTAAACTGTTGACGTATCTTAATTATTTTTTTAGGTATATAAAAGTCAAATAAGAATGTATAGCTTAGTCGTCAGAGCGCTTGGACTGTTAACAAGAAACGCGAGTTCGAGTCCCAACACTTTAAAATTTTTATACTATTTTCTAAAATAGTATAAAAATTCAGTGCTTCACGCTGTTTTCGTATATAGAAGAGTAAGCTGAGGGAACCCCGTGTCTTAGTGTCTTAACACTTTCTTCCCCACGCACCGCCGAATTTTTGAGATATATATAAATATAACACATTTTCCATACAATTTCAGTACCATCTACAAACTTGGATCTTCTCTCGGAACTATCATCGCCACTAACTAACATGAACTCTACACTCTCCGCCAGCCAACAATCAGTGCCACAACCAGTGCAAATGCCAGTGCCAGTAGACCCACTGTTCGATCTGACAGTGGACTCGCTGAGCGATCAATTCGCTACGTTGCAGCCTGTTAGTACAGGTGGGTTGGTTTTTATATTTATTTGCCATTTTTTTTTAGAAAAACATAGTCTCCATTTTAATCTTATTTTGAGATATTGTGTATTGAAGAAATGAAAATATTTATTCATTCATGGAGTCATCCATTCATTAGTGAGAATTGAACCCACAACCAGTGCAAGTGTGAATACCAGTGGATCCACTGTTTGATGTGACTGTGGTTTCACTAAGCGATTAGTTTGCTACGCTGTTCGCGTAGCAAACTAATTGTCTGTTCCTACAGGACGGTCTTTGTTTTTTTGTAAGAAAAATGGTTGGGTTTTTTGCTAGTGCTATTACGTATATGAGAGCATGGGTACATACGGGGAGTAGGTGGCACATATAATAGGAGTAGGTGTTGGGTTACGGAAGATTTGGAAATATATTGAAACATTTCATAAAATGTTAACATTTAAAATGGTATGAATAACGGTTTTAAAAAAAAGTTTAAATAAATAGTCAAGTCAAGAGAGATCTTGCCAAATAAATCGATTTTGCTTGTTTAAATATATGTATGTTTCAGAAATTTTTAAATTTCATTCCTTCAGAGAAGAATAAAGAGCCTCATACACTCGATTTTCATCCCCATCACATCCCTTAAACCTCTTAGGGTGATAATTTATATTACTTGATTAAGAATAGAGTTACAATTTTATGTTTTTTACCAACAGATTGAGATGTAGAGTGACAACTAATAATTAATAAATAGCGATTCAATTTAATAAATTACATATGAAGTCTAAGATATAAGAGTATATTCATATAAATAAATAGTATTAAATTAAGGAAACATTTATTTAAATAAAATAGTCCTTAAACAATTTCATGATGTGTAGACATTATGTATTAAATTATACATACATTACGTACACTTACACACATATACACAAAATGGCCTTATTAATAAATGTAATAGTAGATTTACTTATTATTATGTCTGAAGTATATAAGAAGTTTATTATTATTCTTCCATTTGAATTAATCGGAAACGTTATCAAAAAAAATATTACTTTTATATAAAAGTGCACAAGCACTGTTATTACAACAATGTAATAACGCTGATAATGAAAGCAATAAATAATGAAAATTAGTTCTGGTCTCATTAATATGAGACATATACAGGCTCAAAAAACAATTATAAATAAGGCCTCCTAACAAAATATATATGTGACTTATATATAAATTTATGTGAACAATAGTTGTACTGCGGTGGACGTTGAATCGTTTTCCTTTGGGCACATTCAGGTGTTTGTGTTTACAGGGCTGCTGGCGGCCATGCGCGCAATGGGCGTGGCCTGTGGGGGCGGGGCGTCTCAGCGGTCGACTAATCACGAGCTCGCGTCGGCTCTCGATGACGTACTCCGTCTGCTGCCTGGACCCGTCTCCGTGCAGAAGCTCACGCGATTGGATGAAGTTATATTATCTCCGCCCCTTAGAAGTCAATATGCAAACCTATTGGGTAGAGTAGTGCGAACTCTGCTACCAAAGTGGCCGGATTTCGAAGAAGTCTCCGCTTTATTTACAGTGGAAGAGAGTTTCGCTATAAGTCACGAAATATTGATTAATTTGTGTGGATTTTTAAAGGAGGAAAGGAATTCCATTGTGTTGGAAGCGTTGGCTTATATTGCGTTGAAATATGCAAAATGTGATGCCATCTTAGCATCTATTATTGATTGTAGTAGCTTAGTTATGAACGACAATAATAAATATGTACTACAACACGAATGGGAAACCTATGTACAACTATTGACCACTGTGCCCGAGAGAGTGGCTAATGCACTCAAAACTAAGACCCCTAAAGAGTACTCCCACGAAAACTATTCGTATTATCTTATTTTTCACATGATACGATGTATAGATTTTATGTCCGAGTGCAGCTTCCATCAAGGAACACACTATGATCTCAGTTATTTATCGCATTTAATGTCTAAGTTCATAACTAATTACAGTTTAAGCAACACTCAAGGTGTTTATAAGTTAATCGATATTCTAATCGCTTGGACAGATCCAGAAAACACAGACCAATGTAGATTTGTTCGACGGAAATTGATACAAATGTTAATAAATCGCTTAAATCGACAAGCAATCGATAAATTAGCACTTCTTTTACTCAAACGAAGTCCAATAGATTACAAAATTAAAGATCAATCGATAAAAAACGTTCTGGGAAATAATATAGATACGAACAAAGATTGGCACGATATATTAACTTTTAGGATACCTTTCTATGTACATCCTAAAGATTTTAGAGATACAACCGTAGAAGAGAATCTTGTTTATTATATATCGACTAGCAAAAACTCGGTACAAATGTTGACCGATTTGATATATAAGTTGTGTAAAACATGGTCGGATGTACATTTAAACAATGTTGCCAACATTGACCATCATATGCACACTTCCATTTTGTTAATCCTTGCCGTTAAATATCGTATAGTCATTTGGCGAACGAGGAAAAACACTTGGGATCTTTCAGAAATGAAAAAAATACTATACAAAGGCATGTCCAAACATTTAGATGTCATATCTCAAGAATTTCGATGTGTAGGAATGGCGACTATTGAGATTTTATTCAAAATGCTCGTCGAAGTGGATGATTCGGACAAAAAAGCCGTCGATTGCTTGAATTTTGATTTCGAGGAGCTAGGGCAACAGTGTATAGATATTTATAATACGTTACAAGCGATCATTCATAGATGTTTAATCGACGATAAAGATAAGATACCCAATGTAAATGTAAGGCAAATCGATCTCAAAGAGACACTAGATGAAATAGCGGAGAAAGTTCACTCAGGTCAAGTGGAGAAACCGGTACAGAATACAATAATGACGTGTGCAGTTAAAGGCCCGCAGCAAACAAAAGAAATAGTCAAAACTATTATATCGGCAAAGTTGGATGCTCTAGGGAATGGAAATCGTGATGAGGATCTCGATTCAGATGATGATCTACAACCTTATGATTTGAGCAATGATGTTCCCATAGCTACCAAGAAAAAGCCCAAATACTTGAGAGATCTCATAGAAATTATAAATGAAGCGAAAGATCAAGAATCTTTCGAAATTGCCTTAACAGCTGCTGAGGATTTGGTCAACAGACAACTTAAAACTGAGGATCCCAAATTGGCGGTTGAACTTCTAGAAATATTTGTCCATTTGGAAGAGAAATTCCATGTGGAGAATTTTAGTGCTATAAAGTTAAATACATCGGTCCTAATAGTCTGCAGTCATCCAAAAGTCTCAGCGGAGTATTTATGTAAGGAAATACACTCGGACATTGGCCGGTATTCGATAGCGACTAAAATTTTTATGCTAGACGTTTTAACAGAAGCCGCGGAAAAAATTGCTGACGTGAAAACTGATGTTGAAGAGAAACCAGTGAAGAAACCGGAACTAGACAACAAAGAGGCGGCCCGAGAAGAGGCTTTACGTAAACGTCTATTGAAAAAAACTAAATATTTCCATTCGAAACGACCCCATCATTTGTCGAAAGCGAAGAAAAATTTATTTGCTGCAGTTTCTGATCATTTCTTTTATCCACTTATCAGTGGGTTTGGTTACCGGCAGTTGACCTTGAGCTATCACAATACAAAACAAGATATCGATAATCTACTGCTACTTCGATATTTATCGGCTGTTGGTATATTGATCTTGGCTTCCAAAAACTGTCCAAAATGTCCAATTTACTGTCGAGAAATACTTCAAATGGTTCTTTATTTGCGTTTCTCACCGAATCCTTCAATACAAATGGCGGTTATCTCATTGGTAGCTTCAATAGCTATCGCTTTACCGGAATCGCTATTAAAAGGCGAGTATTACGATGTGATGATGGAACTGACATCTTGGTTGGTAGATACTCTAACCAGTCTCGAACTTACTGACCGTTTGGGAGGACCACACTCTGAGCCCGCACAGTTCGCCACTGAGATATTGGTGCTTTTGGAGAAACTTTTGGGTGATTAAAATGGTTGTTTGAATATTTTAAACATTCGAACATTATGGAAGATGAGTTTCTCTATTTTAACATTAAAATGTCATTAATTTTCATTAGTGTTGCTCATGGATACCAGATTTTTATGGAATCTCTTTGGTTAACTCAAGAGTATAATTAATTATGGAATTACGATATATAAGAATTATCTCTTAAGTTGATTTCAATCGAAATGTGTTTTCCTAAATAGCTTCTTGTTTTTTCAATTCCCTGCGACCCTAAATTTCTATCTAAGTCTAACTAGAAATCTAACTGTAAGTTAGTTAGCTATATATAAGCTTTTAGTCAAATGACTTGTTAGATTATAGCCTAAAATAAAGTAAGCTAATTGTAATTCTATATAACTCTATATGTTATACCCACCGCATTCGGTAACTAAGAATAAATGTTCTTTTTCTTTACTATGGTATTTTATTGAGTCACATATATTTTTTACATATACACACATAAACACACACACACACACACATATATAAACAAAAATAACGGTTATTTCCTTTTCATTTAAGTAGATTTTATTAATTTAACTAAATAGTGTTTCAATGAACATTGTTTCAATATATATAATTGTTATTACGATAAGAAGGTGGTACGATAATGGTAGGTAATTTTCTAAATTTTTTGACAGTTGTAGTTTTTACAAAAAAGTTACTAGATCATATTGTGTTATAATTTCTAAAGTAAATATTATCTAACCTAGTGTGTTATTTATTTGTTTAAAAAGAAATAAGCTATATAAATTGATTGCAGGTCTCCAACCAACACCGGTCAGCCTGCTCCAGCCGTTGTCATCGAACCCGTTACCACTGCCCCAGCAGGCGAAGCCCGCGTTGAAATTAGGCGCCACTTGGGCCGACACCGGCGTTAACATCGATGTTGACAATTTATTAGGTCCCCGTTCCCCTCGCGCCGCGCCGCCACTTTCTATCAACCAATTAAAATCGAATCCAGCAAGCCCAGCCCACAAAATAAGCCCCGGTTTAACTAATCAGGTGCCAGGCGCCTTGTTTACAGCCAATCAGATATCAGGATTCCCCGTAGCTCCAACCAATGGCAGTACAGGATCCTTTTTCCCTGCAAACGGGACGGCAACCCCCTCCCCCGCGTTCGCCGCGTTTGCCTCGTTTCCAAATAGCGACAGCTTGCTACAATGATACTGGTTTTTGGCAGACGCATGCCAAACCGGTTGAAACCGGATTGAACTGCTTTGGAGATGTTTTTTTTTTAAGTAAATTTTAGTTTTGAAATGGTTATGTTGTAGTTTTTTCTTTTTGTCAGTAGCATCATGGATTATAAATGTTAGAACAGACATGAACAGTAATTTCTTTTGTCCGTTATTCGGTACGTTTAATTGAGTTCAGTTGGTATGTCGAATTTTTTTTCTAGATGTGTCTCCATAGCGTAACATTTTGTGTAATTGAGTATTTAGGCGGGATTTTATATGATAGTTTTAATCTGTACGTATTTTGATATTAAACACTTAAGTTGGCCGCCATGTATTCGCATATCAGCTTATATCACTTGATATTATAAAATGGCGACTGCTGGTTGTTTTTTTATTTTGTTTCTTTATTGCTTATCGGCTTTATTTAAAGTAAAAAAAATATTACATAAGTTTTGAGATTTCAGTGTGTAACTTAGAGATTTATAGCAAAATATATGATATTTATAGTAGTTAATAATATAAAATTTTAATTTCTTTTATTCTGTTTATTTTAAAAAAAAACCAGCTACTTTAAAAAACAAACAGCAGTCTCCCATAAAATTTTGTTAGTTATTTCATTAAAGTAGTTAGATATTGAATGAAAAAGGAATATATTTAATCATTCGTTTTTACTTTCTCTGTAAAAAAAATGGTCGATATGCCGTCGGAATAACATTTCGTTAAATAAAACATTCGTAATATAGCTAATTATTGAATGACTACATTCCTTTTATACTTGACATTATAAAAAGTTGCATGTTTAAGAAATATATGAAGAACCATACCATTATATAGTTTATAGGTTTTTTAGGGTTCCGTACCCATAGCATTAATGTAACCGGAACCGGAATAACCCGGAACCTTATTACTAAGGTCCGTATTATAAACCGCTCCCACGACTGCGATCGATCTTGAGATGCCGTTTTATATATCTATGGAAGAACTGAGACTATCTAAGATTCCGCTATCCGTCCTTCTGTCTGGCTATCTGTCCGTCTGTCACCAGGCTGTATCTTATGAACCGTGATAGTTAGACAGTTTTAATTTTCACAGAAAATGAATTTCTGTTGCAGCTGTAACAACAAATACTAAAAAACAATAAAATTATAATTTAAAGAGGCTCCTATACCACAAATGTGCGATTTTTACTCATTTTTGCCTGATATTGGTAACGGCAACAGGTAAATCCTTGAAATATTCACAGAATATTCAGTTATATATTCACTTTAAAAATAAATAATTAAAATAAAATAAATATTTCAAGAGCCCATCCAAAAATGCGATTTTTGCTGTTTTTATAGATGTGTGTACGGAACCCTTCGTGCGCGGGTACGACTGGAACTGGGCCGGTTTTTTTACTTCATATTCATATTAATACATATTATTTAAAAGCTGAAAACACTATAATTTGTATACATCGATATATCGAGAAATCGATATAAAAGTAGAACAGACAATTTAATTTTTTATGTATTTTTATTACAAATTCATTAAAATAGCCAATTAATATATAAATTCCTTAATTTCAATAACAATATTGCGGGTTCGATTACAGTTTAAGCGTTTATTTTAACTTGTAACCTTCCATTGCTCAAACAATTTACAAACTACTTGTCTTTAAATTTTCTGTTTTATGTTTTCATTTTTTATCAGTGTGTAACTTTAAAAATATATATTTTAAATATAATAATTGTATTGTTGAATAGATTTGTATTGTATATAAAATTTTAATATTAAATTGATTTGAAAATCGATCTTGGTTCTAATCGATGCTATTTTTTTTTCTTTCTTTTCATATTCAATGATAGTTTGTTTTTTATCACATCATTTTTGTGTATATAGATAGTAATATGAAGGTGTTTTCTGTCTGAACTAAACTAGACTTAAAAGGATTTTATAATGACTTTGAAAAAGGATTTTACAGTGACTTTGTGAATGATTTAGTTAAATAATTATGTTTAATTGATATCTCATATACTAGCGGTCAAACCCAAAGACCTTAATCAACGTTTGACTAACGTTCACTCAATAAAATGAATTCAATTAAAATAAATAATAAAAATTAAGACATAAGAACATAAATTGTCATTTCATGTGTATTAATTATCGTAATGAATGCAAGTAGAAGACTAACACGTTTGACGAATTGATAGAAAAAAGACAGAAAAAAATACGGATAAAACATGGAATTCTTTTAAATAAAGTAAAGTCGTCTTCAATTAAATGTAATTAACCAAAAATGGTTCTAGCTACATTTATTATTATAATTAATTATAATGATATTTACTTAATAATAGAATATTTTTGTACCCGCTTCATTGTAGTGTTAGTGTAAGTGTTTAATATTATCTGTATACCGTTATGTGGGGGTGATTATCGATTTAACTAGCTATATCGATGATTTAATTCATTTGGATGTGAATGTCGATTATTTTTTAAGTTTCTTTTTCCGCTTTACGCCGTATCTTGCATATAGCAGCATAGGCAGAGGGAACCTAGTGTTAAGACACTCCATCCCCACTTTCCACTAAATTGTGCGTGTTGAGTTTTGATTGGAGGAACTCAACGTCACGCTTTGCTGTATTACCAGAACTAAGAAATTAAAATATTCATAAATAACTGTGCATTCTACCTACTGGGATCGCATCCACTATCGTCACGTTTACAGTCACACGCTAGTATTACTGCGCCTCGACGGCCTAGTCGACTCAAGTTATTAATTAACAAAAAGGTCATGGCAAGGCACTATTTCGACAAATTATTTGATAAATATTAAATTATCAATTTATGGTCCGAATATGTTAATCGATTCTATCACTCATTAATATGCTTTGTAGATATGGATTAAGCTAATCGATTTATCTTAGAAATATTGTATATATCATGAGGTGGTGCATGGGCACATTCTTGTGACATGCTGTGAGTTCTCGTCCAGTTCGAGAAAATAAGGTCTAATATTTTCATTTGGCTCTGGTAACGAAACAAAGCGTTGATTTGGGTTCAGCCACTCAACACGCAATGCCTCCAGAATTCGGCGGAAAGTAGAGAATAGAAGTGTTGTAACACAAAACACTAGGTTTCCAGGTCCCCTCTGCCTACCCTGCTATGTGTGGGATACAGCGCTCACGAAAGAACATCCTGTTAGCGTAAATTAATGAAATTGCTTTGAAATATAAATGTTCACATCGAAAATTTTAATCGATTAAATAATCGATTTTATAACAACACTACTTAACAGAAAAATTGATGGAACATCTTCATATGTATCGATTTTGTATTATATCGTAAATCTATTGATAGATATTCTAATCGATTTGTTGTCATCGCTCGCCAGATTTGTTATAGAGGTGGGTCGAACTGGCTACTGTGTATAGTTAACTACTTAGTACTTAAATGTATGTATGTATGTATAATAATTATAACCCCTAAATTGAGAATATTATTAATAAATAAAAAATGCATGTTTTTTTTTATTTAATTGTAATTATTATTGTATTTGACTTTTTTGTTGTGTGAAGGCAGCTTTTAAGAGCTTAGTTTAATTTAGAACGTTAGTGGAATAATGATCCAATTTATTTATTTTTCCACCAGCTTAAAAAAATACTTAATCTGACTTCCAAAAGTATTAAAAATGAGTCAAAATATATTTTGAGTTTTTTGTATCAAAATTTAGATTTTATGTTTAAAAAAGGATCTTGTCGATGTTGGGACCAAAAATGTGTACGAAAGATTTTTAGCAATGTTATTTGTCCTTATGTTTCATCATTATGAGCATTTAATTTGTAATGTTTCTTTATTAAGGAATGAAACGTTTCAGAATTTTGTGTCTCGGTTTAAAATTATATTCCGTCTTTACACACAAAAATTCCGTCTTTTTTAAAAAAAATAAATTTCTGCTTTTGGAAAAATGAAATGTCTTTGAAGGAATTTTTTGTTCTTTTATCTAAGTTTTATTAAATAATGAAATTTAACACTTATGTACATACGTTAAAAAAAGATATTTCGAAATTAACTTGGGTCAAGGTTTTGTGTTCTAGAGACATGATATAAATGGTAACATTCCAGTTTCTTTTTTTTTATTTTATAAAAAGGTGTTTTGAAATTATTTTCAATACGAATATAAGTTCAGTGCTTGAGTTGGGTGCCTTCCGTTTTGTTTTAATTTAGTTTATATAAAATTCTATTATAAATATAATTACTTTTCTTAAATTTTTATAAAAAAAATCTTTATTATTATTGTAAAGCAGTTTATAGTGAAGGATATAGTATTATTAAATAACATATATATAAAAATGCATGCTAAGAAATTATTAAAGTTAATTGCAGGTTGTAATTATGTTATTAGATTTTAATTCAATTACTTATAAGTAATGGGTGCAGATATTTTAAACTTTTTTTTTATAAATAAAAAAATAAACATTAAAATACATTTTGTACTCTTTGGTATGTGAATCTGCACCCTCCGATCCGCTTTAGTTAGCACTTGTCCTAACATTTAGTTCTTCCAAAATATTTTAGAGATTTTTAAAGCAATAATTGTAATTTTAGTTGTTTTAATTGTTTTTTTATATACATGTTTTACTGCGACAAGCTGTTCGCACAATGCACGGCTATTAGCTTCGAATTATATAAAACATCTATAAATTTTTGCATTGTTTTTAGGTTTACGCATACTGCAGGATAGGCGGAGAAAATCTAGTGTTAAGACACTGCGGTTAATTACTATCAATTAAAAAAAACTGGAATGGCGAATTTTAACGCTGTGTCTGTCCCATTTGAAAGACCCATACACATATGCTAGTATCAAAATAACCTTAACAATTTGTGCATATACACATATAGCGTGGTCTTGTTTATTTTGTCTGTCTATATAATTCGATGCTAGCTTCGTGTAAATGTTTAATGCATTACTTTATAATGATTTTAAAAAATGTTATTCTCACATTAAGGATAAATAAGTTATTGTAAAAACCGTTCAAAATTTTAATTCTATTTAATGAAAAGTTAATCAGTAGACTGTAAAATAAAAGCTCCCAAAACAATATTATTATATTTACATGACAGTTAGTTATTCATTTGTTAGAAAGTCTTCAGTTGCGGGTTCAATCTTAAGCCAAAATTAGAAAATTTTGAACGATTTTTCTTTTATTATAGCAAGAACTTGTTGAATGAACTATGTTCTTTGTATATAAAATAATATTGGTTTATAACGACGTCTCTTGTTAGACGAACATTGTGTATTAAACGTAATTATATATTATGGTAACTTTTACTTTAACATCCTGTATCTATATACCTAATATAAAATAATTGTTTTGTTTTAGGTCAAATACATATTGATTATTACTTTTCCTTGAGGGGACGGAGTGCCCTAACATTAGGTTTCCTCTGCCTACTGTGAAACTAAAAAAGAAAAAACTTCAATAAATGGTAGGACTTATAATTGACAAATAAATATTACCTTAACAAATCAGCTTCACGCTGTATCCCGCACATAACACGATAGGCAGAGAGAACCTAGTGTTTACACTACGTTACCTACTTTCCGCCGAATCCTTTGGAGGCATTGCGTGTTGAGTAGCAGAACTCAGGGGCGCTTTGCCTCGACACCAGATCGATGGTGGAAATATAAACGTAAATAAATAAAAATATTAAATGTTTTATTTCCTTGAGTGGGAGTCGAACTTACATTCATTTGGTGATCTTTTTCTAAGCTACATAAACATATAGCTACATATATAGAGTTATATCAATGAGATATTTAAATAATTAAGGAAAAAAAAACAATGATAATTAAAGCCTTTAATTTGTGAAAAATTGAGCGCATACGAACTAAAACTAGTGGAACTTAATCATTAATTAGTTATTAATACAATTGTCATTATCGCTTACGTACAAATTAGGATAAAATAAAAAAGTATTAAATTAATATTTAAAAAAAACACGAGTTAAAATATCGAGACACAAAAATAATCGATATTCAGTCTTATAAAATTAAATTAAATTTATACTTAAAAAAATGGAATGATTCCACTTTGATCGAACATTAATTAACATTAAAAAAGAAACAATTAAACTAAAATGGCGTTAAAATTATTCTTAAATACATTAAAATTAAATTATTAAAAAAATCGATGTAATTGAAGACATTTAAATTAGTTTTTAAAAAATTGTCAAAATATATAATCTATTAGTTATTCATTTTAATTAATTAGCTAATATAATTAAATTTCCATTAAAATCGGTTTAATCAAAATAATACTTTCAAAGGAACTTTCACAATCTTGTTCGGTTTATAAAAATATTCATTTTACTTATTTATATATAAAACAAGCATGCACGTACATATTATAATAAAAAAAAACACTGTTGACGGAAACCAAAAACTATAATCGCTGTTATTATAATGATGCAACTCAAAAAAAAAAAATTTGATGACAATGAAAATTTGTTATTTCCGTAATAAAAGAAGAAGCAGATAATAGAAAAAGATAAATAGAAATAAAAAGTTAATGCAATTAAATTTGTGTTTAAAATTGACTCAATTATCACATGACAGGTAATAAATTATTATTTATTTTCTTTAATTATACTGAGTATTCTCAGTTTAGAATTATAAAAATGCATAAAATAAAAAAAAAATATTTTGCGATCATTTCAATTTCAGTAAATATATTAGAAAATATATATTTTAAAACATTTAAAAGCCTATTCTATTTTTTAACCAAATATACACAAAACATATATATAATTAAAAATACATACATAATTGAAAAAATATAAATAAAAAAAAGAACAGTTTTTTTGCATTGAATTATAAACAAAAGCTTATCAATACTGAAACAGTTATTTAAACATAAAATTTACTGTTAAATATTATTAAGAAAGTGAAAAATTGTTCATACTTGAGTATTGTGCGCGGTGAAATATTTTTTGTAAGAGATTATTAGTTTAGAGATTGTATTATTATTTATATTTTATATCTACGTTTCTAAAGAAAAAAGGTTGATAGGGTGAAAAAATTTAACACCTTTTTAGCTTCATGCTTCTTCATGCTTAAAGAGTGTAATAATCGCGAAAATAAAAGAAGATATATTTTTTTCCCTCGGTAAGGATACAAGCTAGAACCATCACTTAAAGTTTAACGCCGTCTCACTGCGACACGTCTTTTACAACATTGTGTAAGACATTATCCAATTCGAGTATATTTTTATAATATATATTTTTTTCTATAATTCTGATAGAGTAAAAAAGTGTGTAAGTGCGAAAAAAAGTATTATTACAAAAGACAAAATATATATGATATATAGATCTGATTCCGACTCGAGGTAGTTGATATTACTAATTTTAATTTATAAATTGATGTATTTCTTTAAATTGTTGAAATTTTAATAATTGTTTTAATACTGAATTTACTTTTTCTGAATTTTCCTGAATAATTTATCTACAAATAATTTATGTACTTACATTCTTTTACATTGAAAATAATGATGATAAACTTATATACATACACATATACAAAAATAAATTGAAAAAATCACGGCCAACTTTACACAAAAAAGATCATAATTCATTATTAAAATAAAAATCAACTAAGCTTCATAATAATAAGAAATTAAAATTAAAAAAAAAATCAATTTCATTACATTATTCACAATTATAATTAAATTAAATTACAATTAAAAATGTTGACATTAAAAAAGAAACATAATTGAATATAATACTTACATATCTAATGATTTTCAACCTTGGACTTTTTGTTTACTTTTAGTGATAAATTGATACATTTTTTTGATTGATATCTATTTCTATTCAATCTATTTATAGTACGTTAGACGAGTCGTGTCCGTCCTGAAGTGAGCCACGGTTCGCAGATTTGATTATAGGTTTTTATTTCAATTACTTTTGAATATTTTGAGTTCACTTCAAGACGGCCACGACTCGTTGACCATTTCTACAGAAAAGGATAAAATTAAATTACAAAATTTATTAAAACAATATTGTAACAATGATTAATGGTTATCTTGTAGCCATTTTTTAGCATTTATTTAGTATTAGGCAATTTTTTAAATTATATTTTATTTTGAAATAAATCACTTTCTTTTTAAATTATTATTAATAGTATAAAATAATATTATAAAGTTGCTACATTAGTTACTGGCTATGTCCGCTTCGTCCACGTGGAAAAGTTAATTGATATACTTCTTTATATTTAAATAAAACAAACTCTAAATGTTAAGTTTACCAAAATCAATAATTAATTATAAATAGGAGTAGAAAGGACGGATGATATTTTTGTGGTTAAATAAAAAAAAATAGTACTAAACTATCAGGACCATTTTTTGCCTTTGTAATATGAAATTGAAATACTACTTTCTTGTTTTTGTATAATAAATTTGAAAAAAGAAGATAATTTTTATTGCTTTTAAAACAAATTTTGTAAATTACATCTTGTTGGATTTTCTATGAAAAAATTTAAAAAAAGTTACTACTTTTTTGTCTCTCACACAACATTTAAAAAATGGCAACAAAATAATTATATCGAACATAAAATCAAATACACATAAATAAATACTTACAAAGTGTCTTTACCGTTTAAAGAATACATGACGCCATCTTTAAACGTGGCAGCGACTGTGTAGTTGTGTTTCTGCAATATTTCCGTTGTTCTGTTTAAGGCCGACTGATCCGTTGAACGGAAATCTATTACCTGCGGAGAAAACAAAAATAAATTAAAAAATAATTAAGTCTGTCGTAACTCTATATTTTCATTTTCCGCGGCTCAACACGCAATGCCTCGAAGAATTCGAAGGGCGAAGAAATAAAAATATTAAATATTTCATCTCCTCAAGTGGGAATCGAACCCACAATCAACCCAAGATGGCAGCCACTACAAAATACTGCTTAGTTTTATGTTTTTTCGTTAATTTGTTTCTTCATTTGACTGTCTGTCTGTCTCTCACAATCTTACCTTCAACCTAACTTCTCCATAAGGCAGAACATTCAACGCATCAGGTGCTGCACTCCCTTCTATAGCCACATAGTCTGCTTGTTTCGCATCTGCCACTACCAGTACTGTGAGTAGTGGGAGGCACAGCACACGGGAACGGAATACTGTACCACCGTCCTCTGGTTCTTCGTAGCTTACCTGAAAATTGATATAGATAATTGAATGTAGTTTTATCAAATTGTTTAAGTTTTAGTGGTGTTTCTGTATAAAACAAAAAAAGGAGACTGAATAAAATATCAGCGTCGGCAACCAACCGCAGGAAATTAAAGGAATGCATTTTTTACCTTTTTTAAAGTGCTATTAAGAAAAGGCAAAAACTTAAAAAAAACAAATATTTCGTTGCATAGATGCTAACAGAAAGAGGCTAACAACATAAATAAATTGTAACCTTTCATTTCAAAATTGTCATAGAAGAATTATCAACGAGGCTTAGATCTGAGAAAGTTGACCTAAACTTTCTCAGGAGATCTAAGCCTCTTGTTAAAAAAATATATTATTAATGTTAGGGAAGACGGAACCAAGTTAGATCCGTTTCTCACTGTTAAGTGGAGGAACTCAACACCTCGTTTTGTCTCGTTACTAGAGCGAGAATGGCTGGAAAATATTAAATATTTTATTTCTCGTGAGAATCTAACCCACAAATGTTGCATTTCTAATCAGACCGCTATACTCAAAATTTCAACATCTTCTATAGAAATAAAAGCATACTCACAACTCGTGGATGTTCAGTAGGGCTGAGGCAGGCGTGCAGAGCCCTTGCAGCGCCCCGCAACGTGAAGTAGTCCCGCGGCGCTGCTCGCACCGCCACCCCGCCCCACCCGCGCACCGTCTCCAGGTACGCTGCCGTGGGGTCTCTGGGACCGAGCGGCAAGAGTTCCACTAGTGTGCCGTTATACTAGTAAAAACAATTATTGGCTGTTGTAAGTTCAAATCATATTTAATGTTAATACATATTAACCAGTAGTACCCGAGATTAGCGCGTACTTACAATTCAACCAAATTGGGAAAAATTATTATTTTTGCAGTGCAAGTTTTATGACTTTAATAAAAAGTTTCATATTGTATTATTGCATTTCGACATTTTATTAATCACATATATTATGTTTTATACTTGTTAATATATACTTACATTTCTTAATTCTTTCTTAACATGTAGATCAAAAAAAAAATAAACAAGAAAAAGTCTTTCACTCACTACTTCTCCCAATATTTTATCAAGCACCGCCAACCTTGGCGTGGGCTGCGGAGCCGATGGAGTCCGCGGAGGTCGCGGAGCTAAATGCCGCTGTCTTACATAAGCCACAAAAGTTGGTGAATCAGCAGCTATCCGAACCAATTCCTTATCCTGGGTCATGTTTTGACGGAACTGCTGGGCACCTAAAGCTTTTGAAGGATGAGATTTGAGATATTTATATAAAAACCATAACTTGTTGAATTACATTATCTCTAATATTATCAATGTGAATGTTTGTAGGAATTAATGGATGTTTATTAAATTTTCATGCAACTCTACCGAACAGATTTAGATGAAATTTTACAATAATATACTTTATCCATCAGAATAACACAGAATACAATGTCAAAACGAGCAAAACTGTTGGTAGGTTATTATGAACAGATTCAAATTATCAAGAAACATAACAAAGTGTTATTACTATTTCCTTCTTAATAGAGTTGAATATTTTTTGCATTTTTTGCAGCATGTAAATGATAAAATTATTCATTTCAATCATTAATTAAATATAATATACAATCAATACAACAAAAATCTTACCAAAAGTATCCATGTAAATAAGCAGCATTGTCATAACAGTCACAAATGTTAGAATAAATAATATTGCTGGTAAAAGTTTCCTATACAGTTCATTCGGTGGAGTTTTTGTGAATGACGGTATTGAAATACGGGGCACTTGTATAGGTACTGTATGTTGTGGGGTCACTTTGGGAGCTGGTTTAGGAACATCCTTCGGTTTGTCAGTTGCTTCTGATTGTGATGTTTCCGGTTGTGGATTTTCTTGTGTTTTCTATGAAAGAACAATATTATATAGTTTAGCTTCACCTGTATACCAAATATAACTGAGACAGGCAGATGGACATCCTATTCCCAAACTCAACACCGCGTTGTGTTTTGCTAACATATAAAAAATATAATAAATTTCACCATATGGGAATTGAACCCACAACCGTCGTGTTTAGTCAGAGGCAGTGCCGCTGTGCCGACGAAGGCCTTTACTTATGGCGATATTGTTAAAAGGTTTAAAGTTACCATATTTATATTATTAATAAGTAAAATAACACTATAATTTTATTCCACTCATGTTACATGCCAAAAAGAAACCCCACATGACAACGACAGGTGTAGTATTTTTTTTTATTATCGTTATAAAAACTTACTTAGTGAGAAATGCATGTAGTCAATACAAAAGTAGTTTACATATATTTTGTAAGTTCATTCAAATTATTTCTTACCTTTTCAGCCATTCTGTTATTTTATATAGTATAGTTTAAACAAAAACAATGGTATATTAAAGCACTTAACGATCAATGTAAATTCTAAGGCACTTGATAAAAAAATATAGTATATTATCTAATTAAACTCTTATTTGAGACACATTCTTCGCATAATTATCGGTTGTTTTTTGTTCCACAATACGAAATAATAACAATTGAAAAATAACAATGAAGAAACAGGTGAACAAGCGTGAGTCAACAAGGTGTAGATTAAAAATATAAATGTCAGTTGTCAAATGTCAATTTACGAATACAGGGATGGCAACATTATAATTACAGTACAAATTAAAAAGACATATCATCGGTGCGTCTGACAAAGGCGCGCCCTGGGCGAAGTTTTTTCGACGCCTAACTAATACCTAACTACAATTCAATAACATCCAAAGAAGGGAAAGGGTACAATGAAATAACCATCTATTTAAAAAATATATTTNCTGCGAACTCTTTTATTAGGCATTCAAAGTCTATGTTTTCTGCAATTTCATTTTCGATTGATAAAGTTGTTAAGTTTGTTAATCTAGATTGCAAGATTGTCGATCGCAGATATGTCCTTATTATCTTCAGCTTGGAAAACCCTCCTTGTTTATTAAAAAAAAAGATAAGGGAAACGAGCGTACGGGTTATCTAATGGTAAGTGACCACCGCCGACGACCTCGTGTAACATCAGAGAAACAAAGGAGAAAACGTGGTTTTTGAAAGTGCCCATGTCGTATTAACCTGAAAACACTGCCATAGGTAGGCTATTCCACAGTTGCGTGGCGCGTGGAAGGAAGTTCCTACCAAACCGCACAGAAGTAGAGTGGCACGTATACAGATGATGTGGATGATACTTTAGTTTGTGACGTCTTGTGCGGTAAGAAAATTCGGCGGCAGGTAACAGGTCAAACATTTCTCCAGAACACTCCCCGTAATAAATGCAGTAGAGAACGTGCCAACGTTCCGTATGGCTCTACGTTGTATGCGGTGCGTATGTATCAAATGGGTCAACCTGTTACATGATGATGCACCAGCCCAGAGATGAGAAGAGTACTCCATATGAAGCCGAACCTGTGCGCTATTCAGGGCCAATCGGTGTTTTGGCGTGAAATACTGTCGCGCTCTGCTTATTAAAATTAAATTTACCTAGTCATTTAAGGGATAAGCATTAAAGGCTTAGTCTATCTATTCAAATTCAAAATATTATTTATTCAAATAGGCAATTATTATAAGCACTTTTGAATCGTCGAATTAACATATGAACAAAAAGCTACCACCGGTTCGGAAGGCAGTTCTGCTGAGAAGAGCCGGCAAGAAACTCAACAGTTGCTCTTTTCAAAATCAATGGTACAATCTATTACATTAGCTGGCAGCTATCCTGCATGACATTCAATAGACATTAATTCCATACATGTTTATCCTCTAAATATTCTTGAACAGTGTAATACGCTTTACTTGTTAGAATTTTTTTTACAGATATTTTAAATTTTTGTAGTGGCAAACTAAGAATACACTGCGGAATTTTATTATATACACGTATACTCAGACCCATAAAGGATTTACTAACTTTTTGGAGGCGGAAACTTGGTGTAACAAGCTTATCTTTATTTCTCGTTCCTATCGTATGACTGTCGCTATTTTTGCTATGACAATGTATATTTTGTCGGACAAAGAGAATGTTATAATATAGAAATTGGGAAGCAACTGTAATAATACCTGCATCTTTGAAAACATCTCGCAGAGAATCTCGAGCTCTTAGATTATAAATATATCTCACGGCTCTTTTTTGGAGAACAAATATTGAATTGATATCTGCAGCACTGCCCCATAGCAGCATTCCATAAGATAAAATACTATGAAAATAGCTATAGTAGACTAGTCGGGCAGTTTCAACGTCCGTCATTTGTCTTACTTTTTTAATTGCGAACGCGGCAGAGCTGAGTTTATCTGCAAGTGCTTCCAGATGAGCGTTCCACTGGAGTTTGGAATCTATAGTTACACCTAGGAAAATAGCTGATTCCGACAAATTAAGAGCTTCTCCTTTAATTAGTAGACTAAAGTTATGTTTTTTAACATTTTGTAAAGTAAACTCAATACATTTAGTTTTTTTAGCATTTAACATTAGATTATTAACATCAAACCAACGAAGAATATGCGATAATGCACTATTCACTTCGTCATAGTTTATTTTATTTCGGTCAACCTTAAATATTAAAGAGGTATCATCCGCGAAAAGTACAATATCACATAGGTTCTTCACATAAAAAGGCAGATCGTTAATATAAATAAGAAATAAAAGAGGACCGAGAATAGATCCTTGTGGAACGCCCATCTTTAGAGGAGATCCAGATGATTTTACATTATTTATACTAACCCTCTGGATTCTTCGGTTTAGATATGAGGCAATAAGATCAAGGGCAGTACCCTGTATACCATAATGATATAGTTTTAATAACAGAGTTTCATGGTCTACACAATCAAAGGCTTTGGATAAATCACAAAATACTCCAATAGCATTTTGTGACTTCTCCCATGCGTCATAAATGTGCTTTAGGAGTGCAGCACCCGCATCCGTAGTGGACTTGCCTTTGGTGAAACCATATTGCTCACTATGGAAACAATTGTTAATATTTAAGAAATTTGTGAGCTGATTGAACATTATTTTTTCAAATATTTTACTTAAGGACGGTAAAACAGAGATCGGTCTGTAATTTCCAGGCTCAGATCTATTTCCACTTTTGTAAAGCGGCACTATTTTGCTATATTTCATTAAGTCAGGAAAAGTACCGGATTCTACACAATTGTTAAAAATTAAAGCAAGGTAAGGAGCAATATTAGGTATAATTGAATTAAGAACTTTAACAGACATGCCCCATAAGTCACCAGTTTTCTTTAAATTGAGGCTTTTAAAAGTTTTGACAATTTCATATGGTGACACATTCTTAAACACAAAATTTTGTCTACAACTATTTACATGGCTCTTTAGTATTAATTCTGCTTCCGAAGGAGATGATGGCAGTGAACGTGTTAATTCAATAGATACATCAGAAAAAAAAATTGAAAAGTATTTGCCATTTCTAAATCTGAATTTAATTAAGACTACATTATTAATTTAATAGGTTCACTGACAGCTCTAGATCTCCTAGTTACAGTAGTAATAGCATCCCATGTAGCTTTAATGTTATTACTAGAGTTCAACATTTTTGCTCTTATGTACATAGACTTAGCTTGGATACATACCTTTTTAAATATTTTTGAAATTTTCTTTATTTTTAACAAGAACGCCGAATTTTGATTCCATTGCCGCATATTAATTCGTATAGTTTATTTCTGCTTCGGTATAAGTATACCAACAGTTGCCCAGTCGCTAAAAGTTAACTTCGAGTTTTTGTATATTTGTCTAACTTTAAAAATGTTATCAAACTCTGTAGGGAGTAAATTAAAAACTTTGCAATATAGCTGATTCGGATTTAATCCGAATTTAATTTTTTCACTCACTTTATTATTAAAAAGATTAATTTTAATTTTATAAACCTTTCCTAACCACTTACTAACAACCCTTCGTGTTTTCTTATAAATATTTTTTTGTTAATTATTATTAGTATTAATAACCATAGGACTAATATAACGTACCTACTATTGTTTTATCGTCATCAGATTAAACATTTTCACGTTAAAAAGCGCCAAACCAACAATTCCTTACGTTTATCATTACTAATCATTAGTATACATATTTGTTGTAAGTTTTTACTTAAAATAATACATTTTTGTTATAGTCATAATAAGATTAAATAAATTCGATTATGTTCTTTTACAAAACTGATATCAAAATGGTTAAAAAAAATTATTGCAGATCAAGGGTATATTTTATCATTTTCGTTTGTATCTCAGTTCAAACATAATATATTTTGTCACCATACTGCATTTATATTTTTTTGATAAAGCTATTATTTAATAAATAAGATAGTTTTTTGCCTCTCCTGAAAACTTGACTAAAAACACATATCGGTTTTGGCAAGCGCAACGACGATATGTAGCATAGAACGTACGGACTACGGTACCATTACGGTCCTAGCAAGGTAATTTATGGATTACGCATTGTATTTTTTTTTTCAATTATATTAGTTTATTTGATATAAAAAGAAATTTGAACAGGCATATTCTTTTTATTTTGAATTATAGAGTTTTGTCCGCATAGCAAAATAGGCAGGAACAAGATTACGTTTCCGCCCGCCCGTTTCGCGCCCGTCTGATGGGTACTTAATGAAAAAAAAAATAATTAGATATATGTGTTTGTAAGGGAATACCCACATCAAAAAAAAAACAACCACACACTTTAGGAAGTTATTTATTGTCAAATTTAATGAATACATAAAGTAACAGCAATGTATTATTAAAAACTTTTAGATAATGAATTTACAAAATGGTATAATGGTAACTTACAAATTAGCGTAAGTACATAATGTTATATACATATTGTTTTGTTATAACAACAAAAAATAATAAAGATTACATATTGAATACAATATTACCATAACCTAAAGGACAACGCACATAAAAAAATAAACTACCTACAGATTTTAATTAAAATAATTGCAACTATTGGTATGTATTAAGTAATGGTATAAAATTATTTACAAGATGAGCATATGTGTGCAGATTTTATATATTTAATATCACTTAAAGACGTTAGTTATCGTTTAAGTGACATTAAATATCTATTTAATCGTGTCTTTATTCAGTTTGTGTGCCAATTAACCAACTAATTGACGTTTCTAATTGTGTCCGAAAGCCATAAATTGGCGTTTAATGAAACATAACAGAAATAAAGCTTTAGATTTTGAATAAAAAAACAATGTTCCTAATGGTATTTTTATATATTTATTGAAGTTTTAATAAATCATTACAATGTTGTTAAAAAGTTACCATATTTATGTTATTACCATATTTATATATAAGTTTCAATAACTCGTTGTTTATAGAATATTTCTGACTGTTTTATGAAATGGACGTTTTATATAATTTGTATTGCAAAAAAAATTAAAGTTATGTTATATATTTTTTATTTTTACATTGGAAACATTAATTAAAAAATATTTAATAATATTAATATTCTGCAAGAGCATTTCATAATTAAAATGAAAAGCCATCCTTCGATAAACTTTTATGGAAATCTAGTAAGAAATATACTTTATTATTACTTCTGTAATACGGAAGTACCGAATTGAATATATTTGGTATTCTTGCAAGCAATAAAATTATGGCTGTTATAATAAATATGAAAATTGATAGAGGCAATTTTTATCAAGTATTTAATAATTTTATTTCACTAATAGCTTCTTTATCATAAGAATAGCACATGCATAAATTATTATTAATAAATAAATATATTATCTATGTAAAATATTAAGGTAGAGTACAGTCAACAAGTTGTGGCCGCCCTGAAGTTAGCTGTAGTTTTGAAGATGGCTGCGCAGATTTTAATTTAGTATTTTTCTTACTTGAGTATTTTGTTCACAAGTGAAGAATGCGCAAAAGTTTAGAAAATCTAACTCCAGGGAAACCACAACATGTTGACTGTACTGTATACTTGTCTTTTAATGGCGGCCTAGTTTTGTATAGCAAATTATACATTGTGTATTTTAGGCAAATCTTCAATATATTAATTTGATTATGTCTATATATTTCAATTATAATTTGTAACAACATGATTTATTTGTCTAAATTTTTATATAATTTATAACGTCTAATAAAGATCTTAAAAACAGAATTTGTGCATCAACATCTACGACTACGAAGTGTAAAATTATGCGAATTATTTATTAAATACTAACATTTTTTGTATTTTTCTTCTAAATATCTAATACAATAATAATAAGAATATTGGGTAAAATTTAGATTGTTTTTCTTCATTGAATACAAAATTTTTAATTGGGTATAAATTTTGAATGATTCCGTTAATAACTTATTTTATTGTCGTAAATAACACCCAAACATATTATAAGTAATGAGTTTTTTTATATAATTTATATAATTCAATTGTATTAATATACCAAAATGTAATTTTACTACGAATACAGTGAAAATTTAATATTGTAGGAATATTTGCAGCATGAGATATGGTAGCACTGAAGAATATTATTTACAATAGTGTAAAAATATTAAAGATAGTAAAAATATTGAAATACAAATCAATATTAACAAAAATTATACATAGTTCCTATATAAAAGTAAAACCACAGTTAATAGTGTGAAAAAGTACACAATATATATATTTTAAATATTGAATATTTTTTACTGTGTTTAAATTATAAATGAGAACGTAATTTTAATAAATTTTAAAAACACTACCATTTATTATCTACGTCCTTACAATTAAGCCTAGAGATAGATTCCACTCAAAATTTTTTTTAATAAAACTACACGTTATTAAAAAAGTATTGTACGTTTAATAGTAATATGAATAGACTTCATTTATTGTCATTATTATTTTTTCATTTGAGCTTACATTTAAATTTAAAATTATGCATAAATTAACATAATTTCTAAATATAAATTTGGATAATGAATTTAAAATTATTTATTGTCTTTACATTATTAAACATTATACAGATTTTGTATTTTTTTATTGAATTCACTTTTATATTTATTGAATCAATATTAGTTAATATTTTTGTTTGTATATTATTTTAAATATTGATTAATAAAAGAAAACTTTGGGAATTTTATTGCCTCTTACATGTATAAGTATATTAGATATATATTTGATAAATATTATGTAATATAAAAATGTATATAAGCAAACATATTATGTGTATATAAATATTATAACATTATTTAATTTCATTAGACCTATTGAGACATTATTGTCAAATCAATCTTAACATTCAATTTTATTTAAAAAAAAATCTTGTTATTAACTAGAAATACTGTGGATAAAAATTGTACATACACATTAGTAGTTACCTTACCTTTACCTTATTGTCAATCACACGGCGTTACTCTCAAGGACGTTACTCTAAAAATATTTATCATTATAGTTATTTTATTGTCAACGTTTCAATTTTAGCTAGAATTGATGGATAAATTCATGAAGCCGAAATCAATTCCTACTTTTATTTATTTTTAATTTAGTATATGCTATCTCCTCTATTATACTATGGCAGATTAAATTTGCAAGAAAGAGATAGCTATATCTTATTTTCAATACTTAGTTAAGTATTATAGATTAAAGTATCCAAACGCTAATGTAAAAAGATTTATTTGCGCAAAACGCATTAAATGATTGATATGAGATTGATATAAAAATTGAATTGATTGACGTTATTTAAACATTACCTGTACAAAACAACCGAGCCCTGCTGTTGCCGTCGATATATCACAAACATGTTATAAAATTAAAATATATTCATAATTTTATATATGTATTACTATGTCTATTAAAAAATAAACAAAATGGCGGATGTTTTTGTAAGTATCAAAATAATTAACATTTAACAGCGAATTTAATTATATTCATATTGTAACTTATTTTAAATTTTGTTAGTTCAATATGAAACTATTTTTATTTCAATTTACTTAAATCTACTACTTTTACTATAGAATAGTTATCGCCATTTTGTTTAACATTTAAAATTCCACTTTATTATTGTCATTTAAAGTCCAATATATTCAAAAAATTACCTAAAAATGTATATATGACAGTCTAAAATATCTATTTTTTATTATTATACTATATTATACGATATAAAAACATTTATTGTCGTCGTTACTTCTCTTGAGACGTTTCTAGTATATTCGAGTACAAACTCAATATAATATATAGTGTATAAATATATATAAAATGTATAAAAAAGTATAATAAGTATATTTTTTAAAATAAATCCTCCTTAGACATTTGCAGAGCTCGTTGCGTGTTTCCAAGTGTTCTTATCTGATAAACGCTGTCAATAGTAGTACAAATGACAGCTTTGACAGTGGCAGCACTGGGACAGCGGCGTTGATTATAGCGCTTTTATCCCCCGGTATTGGTATTGGAGTTCCGGGGTCTACGACGTGTATTTTCCAGCCGAGGTTATTGTGGGTGTAACACTAAAATTTAGTTTTTTTATTATTAATTATAAGTACATTTTCTCTTACGATTTTATTATATTTTTTTGTTTTACAAATTGTAACGAGATATTTATAAGATAATATACTTNTATATATATATTAATGCTTTCTTATTCTTATTCTCTTCTTAAAGTAAAAGTAAATAATACCACATGATACAGTAAAATAAAGATAATGTGATTACGAGTTTTAGTTAGGTATATTCTTTTATGATATTTATATTTGCCAAACTATGTGAATGTGTGTTTTGATATAAGGACCTAACTCATTAAAAAAAGTCAAAAAAGTCAAAGTCTCGCAAAGTTCATAGTTAGTATAATAGTTAATAACGTACCTGATAATAAACCAAATCAGGAGTCTCATGCGCCACAGTCCAGTTGAGGAGCGCCGGCTCCCCCTCATTGCACTCCAGCTGCAGTGTGTCCATGTACTCCTCGAAGGTCTCTGAAGTCTCCGCTCGGTCAATTGTCTTATGTGTCCATTCGCAGTATCTACCCACTGTTAATTTATAAATATTTATAATAAAACTATTCAAGCAGTGAAACTGAAAAACAATGTTAACTTAGATTTTAAGCCATAGCTATAAATAACATTTTATTTCTTTCTTTTCATATAATTTGTTTAAAATTAATTATTTTATAGCTTTATTTAAAAGTTGTACCGCATAAAAACACAGCACTCTGTCTCACAAGAGCGAGGACATGAAAATAATTAATTCCCCCGAGTGATATTCGATCCTAGAACCGCCGCGTTTACAGTCAAACGCCACGCCAAGACGACTTAGTAGTATATATACATTATAAAATAAGATTTTTTTTAGTAGGTATATACATATAAAAGCACGCCTTTGTTTTTCAAGAAGTGTAATGCTAAACATAATACAATTACCAGCAGTAGGATAAGGATATCCTTCATTATCGTACGCAACGCCCGCGAACACTCTCTGTTTTCTCTGCTCTTCTGGTTTCTTTTGACCGAAACCTCCTTCTGATGAATCGCTTATGTAGAACGGGTGGAACCTGAAATATAATATATAAATCAAGGAAATCAATAAATAAGCTTCAAATAAATCCGTTTAGTAGTTTTAGTGTCAAAGGTAACTCTACAGACATGGCCCGTATCCTTTTTTCCATACCTTTAATTTAACCGAAGCCGATGCCTAAACGAGTTTTTATTTATTTACAGGTTTTAATTTAATACAATACTAGCGAACGCGCGCAGCTTCGCTTGCTTATTTAGAGGCGAAATCTAATAAACCATGAAACATGTGTTTAATAAAGTATTTTTAAGAGTCTAAATTTCAAATTTTATAAAAATCGGTGGCGATTTAAAGATTTTTCCATACAAACTTTCAACTCCTTATTTGCACCCTTAGGGGGTGAATTCTAGAAAACCATGAAACACATGGTTAATTAAATATTTTTAAGAGTCTAAATTTAAAATGTTATAATAATCGGTGGCGTTTTAAAGATTTTTCCATACAAACTTTCAACCCNGTGTAATGCTAAACATAATACAATTACCAGCAGTAGGATAAGGATATCCTTCATTATCGTACGCAACGCCCGCGAACACTCTCTGTTTTCTCTGCTCTTCTGGTTTCTTTTGACCGAAACCTCCTTCTGATGAATCGCTTATGTAGAACGGGTGGAACCTGAAATATAATATATAAATCAAGGAAATCAATAAATAAGCTTCAAATAAATCCGTTTAGTAGTTTTAGTGTCAAAGGTAACTCTACAGACATGGCCCGTATCCTTTTTTCCATACCATTAATTTAACCGAAGCCGATGCCTAAATGAGTTTTTATTTATTTACAGGTTTTAATTTAATACAATACTAGCGAACGCGCGCAGCTTCGCTTGCTTATTTAGAGGTGAAATCTAATAAACCATGAAACATGTGTTTAATAAAGTATTTTTAATAGTCTAAATTTCAAATTTTATAAAAATCGGTAGCGATTTAAAGATTTTTCCATACAAACTTTCAACCCCCTTATTTGCACTCCTAGGGGATGAATTAAAATGAACCACGAAACATGTATTCAATGAAATATTTTTAAGAGTCTTAGGTTCAAATTTTATAAACATCGGTGGCGATTTAAAGATTTTTCCATACAAACTTTTAACCCGTTATTTGCACCCTTAGGGGAAGAATTCTAGAAAACTACGAAACATGCGTTCAATTAAATACTTTTAAGAGTTTCATATTTTATAAGAATCGGTGTCGATTTAATTTTTTTTCAATACAAACTTTCAACCCCTATTACACCCCTTTAGGGTTAAAATTTTTCAAAATCCCTTCTTAGTGAATGTCCAGATTACGAAAGTAAACATCTGTCGAAATTACACATTTCTGCCATCAGCGGTTACGGCTGTGCGTGCGTCTTACCTCAGTCAGTGAGGACAAGTCCTTTTATATATATAGATAGATATTAAGTATATTATTTTAAAATGACAGATAATAATATCAATTCTCTTCTTTTTATTTTTAACCGACTTGTGTGAGAAAAGGAGGTTATCAATTCGACTGTATTTTTTTTATTTGAAACAATTCATAATTATAATAACAATAAGATTAATTCAATTATTATCTTTGAATTTAAAAGCGATGTTATATTCAACATTAATTTGATCCCCACATTAGTGACTTATACCATTTTCATATATACACCAAACTGTGCAGGTATTACACAAAAATCACAAAATATCCACAATTTTTTTTTTCTATAAAACACGGAGAAAAACTCACTTAGCAGGATTAGTCCTGTCATCGCCACCCTCCACCAGGAAGGTGTAAGTGTTCCCTCTCTCCACGTACATCTCGGGAATGAGCTGGTCGTTGATGTACCACGCTATGCCCCATGATGGGTGGCCTACGAAGTTATTTAATATTTGGTATATTTATATATGTAATGACTGAGGGCTACCCACTATGGCCCTCTCCACGAGTGTACCAGGCAGGAAGCCACGTCAGATGGATAACTCACGTTTACAACGACGACCACGACAGCCTAATGGCTTGCCACCCCGAAAAATATATACTATACGCATTAGCGTAACTAGAGATATTTTTTGGGGTGGCCCTGGACTTTAGCTTTGAACAGATAGGTTCCTGTAAATGAGGTTTTATTAAAATTTTCGGGGAATTTTTCTTAGTAAGTACAGTATTTTTTATATTTCACAAATATTTATATATAATAGTTTCATGCATCCCCCCATATAAAAAGATAGAGTGCACTTCGTGCCACCAGGGTGTCTACCCTGGTCTTCACTTTCCGCCCATCTTTGATCCAACATTATTGTATTTTAACCTATGTTACAATTATTCTAATAATTATAAATAACGAGAATAATTCTCATAGTAGATGTATAAAATAATTCATATTGAATTTACCATATGACGATAATCCATTATTGATATCATTGTCTGCATGAAATTAAAAAAAAATACTTTATCTTATTTACATAATTATGAAAATTGTACAATATTGTATTGTAATAAGAAATATATATGTATGTATTGTATTACTTAAACTATATTTATGCATAATAAATTAAAAAAGTATTATTTAAGCAAGAAAATTTAGCCTGATTTAAAATAACAAATTGTAAAGAGGAAATAGGGGAAAAAGGATTACAAGAATTTAAAATAGGAAATAGAGGCCAATGTGACTGACTATAAACGCGACAGGTTGTGGGTTTGATTCCCACTCGATGCTTCCTCTAACTTCGTCGCTCTGGTAACAAAGCAAAGCGCGTCACTTAACACGAAATACCTCTAGTATTCCGCTGTGTTCAATTGTGACCATTGGGGAACGGAAGTATCTTAATGGAATTTGGGTGTTTTAACACAAGATTCCCAGGTTAACTCTCTTTACCCTGCTATTCTTTGCGCGGGATACAGCGTGAAGCTAAAAAAGTAAGAAACAAATATCTATTATAAATTATAGCTTACAACTTACCAGTAACAGGAGTGTATCCCCGTCTCCCCCCAGCCGGCCCGATGCGTGCAGTGAAGTTGTTTATTCCGGCGAGCACGCGCCGCGCCCACGGCGGCGGGGCGTCCGCCTCTGTCTCCGCCAGACCCACGCATGCCCGCTCATTCTGGGAAATAATTAAGAACTATATATTAAACTTATATTAAAAAAACTATATAATTTAAAAACTACCCTCATATGTAAAATTATGTATAATTATGTATAATTTATTTTTTTATGCAAAATTTCAATTTCATACCTGAGCGCCAAAGTCCAATTGTACATCACTCCTTGTAGTATCCATGAAAGAATGAGCGTTAGCTTCATACCGAGAGTTGAGAGGACCTGGAAGTTATTTAGACGTAATTAATACAGGTTAAATAGTTATTTCGAGGCCACCGTGGCGCAGGGGCAGTTGGCACAAGCGTACGACTGTAAACGCGACGGTCGTGGCTGGTTCCGCCCCATTCAGGGAACTAAAATATTTAATATATTCACTTCCTCGCTTCAGACCAAAATACGGCGTAAAGTGGGGAACGGAAGTATCTCAATGGAAACGGAGTGTCTTAACGCTAGGTGCCCAGGTTTCCTACCTTGTTATGCTATGATACAGCGCGACGGAAGCAAAATAAACAATGATTCCTTACCAAAAGCAGCAATAACAGATTGAGAGCGAGTAGTCAGTATCTCCTTATCGCGGGACTCGGTGGCCGCGAGCGGTCGTCTGTATGTTATTGTTGTTATTCCGTTATGTTGTTGGCCTGACACTGAAAACAACAATACAATATTTTGAATTATTCATTTTTTTTTCGAACAGTGAAATTTTAGGAGTATCATTAATGTTACACCATTCTTCACTTGTGTTTTGTAATTATTTAAACATCAGAATGGGATTTTGGTTTTTTAGAATGGAATTGGAATTTCTAGAATATTATTCTTTATGGGTTTTTGTGGGTTTAAGTCCAGTCTAAACAAATAGCCATATACCTATTCTAAAATCCTGTCATATAGTACATCAATTAATGAATTTATTTAATTCACAAACCTATAACAACGTCGTTTGAACCACCGACCCTCGCGTCGGGACACACTCCCCTCTCTCCGTCGCACTGCGCCAAGTGGGTGATGGAATAGTCCGACACTTTTGGTTGATTTGTTCTGCAATAATGTAATTTTTATTGAACATTATAATTTAATGTAAAAAATAAATAATATATAGTAAGAAAGGCCAATAAATTACTAATTTAGCTGATTCAATAAATTAACTGATAAGTTTAATTAAAATTAAATGTAATGGGAACAATCGTCCATTCTTTGTATATTTATTTCAGACTGAATAGATAATATTTACTTATTATCTGCTCTATGATTTTTTTAGCTTTACGGTGCATCCTGCATACGCAGAACTCAACGACGCGCTTTACCGAACCCTTAGTCATATTGTCTCAGTTAGACTCTATGTTGTTGGGCAACGACATTAATATATAAATGTTAAACAAAACAAAACTCCCTGTAAATTCCAATCCACTTACTTAGTATCCCAATAAGCGACCACGACGTCGGCGCCCAGCATGGCGGCGCGCCCCTCCGCGCCCGACAGTCCGAACGACATGTACTGCTCGTTGCGGAGACGGGCGGACAACGTTATTTGCACGTGATCACCCTGGGGGTTGGTGGAAATGGACGTATTTTACATTATAATACGGGATTACACGCTTTGTCTACAAGAGCTTTCGATCCCGAATAGGGATGAAACCCACAATCACCACGGTTATATTTAGAGGCTATCGCAAGGTCGTTGAAGTTAGAGTTATTTTTGGGGGAAGTCGTTATTTGTATATATGAGAGAACGTAAAAAATCCTTTATATCTTCATGTGGGTAAAAAGTACTTAGTGAGACATTTATTTATACATTTTTTCTGTTTGTTTCACATATCAAACTGAGGAGAAATATTAAACTGAATTTGTCATATTAAAGAAAATAAATGTAGGTATATAATGTCTTAAGGAACTACATATCATATAATTTATATATAAGCATTTTGCCGAATGGGAATCGAACCTTCAACCATTTCCATTCACTCCTGGGTCGTATATATCTTTTTTTATTATCATTTCATTCTAAGCATATCTATTAAACGAACCAAGAACTGTCTTTTATATAAATGTTATACACAATTTCACTTATAAATAAACACATTATTAATTTCAGTTCCAGCACTTTTTTTAGTTTTTACCTTTTTACATCTCTCGTTATCACTCGCTTGTAAATGGAAATTAAAACACTAATTATTTCATGAGATACCAATTGCAATAAACATAAAAACTTTTAATAAATAAAATATAATTTATTATCTTTTGCAAATAAAATATCACAATCATTTAATACTTACCTTTGACTATCATGTAAATTTAAACAAAATATATATGAATGATTATTTATAATTAATAGGAAACATATAATAAAATTTAAAGGCTTCCAATATTTACCTGTATTTCCCACCTGACTTGTAGCCGCTTGTCCAAAATCTCTTTACAATTGTTAGTAGCACTGAAAGGTGTTTGGGAAGTGGTCGAGCTTGTCTGAAATTTGCCTTGTTTGTTTATATCTTATATATTTTTATTATGATTAAATCAATTATATTCTTCTATAGTTTAATGAATAAAAAATATCAAGATAAGCAAATAACCTTTATACATTATATTTATAATACATATTTTTAAAGCAATTTCATTAAGTTTAAAAATATATAATAGAAAGTCAACAACATAAATATGCACAACCACGAAGCATTTTAAAGTTAACATTACGTGATTATAAAGGGTTTTAAAGTAAAATGTTTATACGTTTTTTTACGTTCCCATGCTACATGCGTCCGTATATTTAAAAAAAATAATGTAATTGTATCTCTTAGTAAGCATATAGCTTAAAAGACTGCAATCAACTTTAGGATAGTTTTCAAGTCCTGCTATTATATATTTTAATGAGATGTTAGACTTTCGCGTTTATTATACTTTTTAAATGAAACTCTTTAACAGGATTAACCGCCAATATTTAGTATTAGATATAGTCCGCAAATTGTTCGAAATGACCGGTTTCCAAATATGTATAGGTATAGGTACGCTAAATATTCTCGATTAATCCGATTAGAGTTTCTTTTATTTTTTTTATTTTATTAGTATATATAAGAATACCATTAATAAAAAAAATATAGCACTTACCGGGTTATACCACCAGGCTGGCTGTAAATTATAAGTAAGCAAAATCCAAGGAAAGCGTGGAAAAATATCGCACAGAGTAATGTTAGAAAAGTTAAAATAGTTATTTGTTATATATATTATAATGCTTAATACTTATAGTTTAAATTATTTACTTAAAGTTAAAAAATATATATTAACGTAAATAAAGAAAGAACATGAAAAAATATTTTATAAACTGTAGTTTTTAAAATTAATCTGCACATAAAATGAAAATAATCTATATAAATAGATAAAGATTAATAAAACCACATTTTAAACCAATCAAATATTGAAATAAAAGGGCTAGGTGTCGTTAGGTTAGATGAATAATTTGCTGTTTTAACCTGAAAATGAATGATAATAAGTTAGCTACATTATCCATTCTCGGTTAGGCTGTTAAAAAGAGTTTATTAGTATTATAATATGATAGTAAAGACCTGAAACCAACATGCTTTAGCATAAATGTGAACCTAGGAAACATGGGAACCTAGTGTTAAAACACTCAGTTCCTATTAAGACACTTCCGTGCGCCTCTTTTTGTCGAATTCTGGAGACATTGCATGTTGAGTGATGGAATTAATCGCCGTAACGCTGTTTGCCTTGTTACTTTAAATGTTTAACGAAAATATGAAATATTTCATTTTTTCGAGTAGGAATCGAGCCCGCAACCTTTGTCGTTTACAGTCGCACGCTTACGACCCTGCGCCACGCCTGGCCTCAGCTCTCCACTTTCACAGATAATTAAAAATATATACTAAAACTTTATTAAAATATCCCAACAGTCCCACAAAAATAAAAGAAAGAGCGAAGATATCCCACAAAAACTTACAGTAATTTTGGTTTGTCCCAAGGCCGGCGGCACATCGAGATCTTTAGGGATGTACACATGTCCGAAGTTGTGTCGATACTCCACGCACCACACCGCCAGCCAGTCCACGTCGTACGCTGTCAGCTTGTTGGGCAACACTATCTCGATGTCCTCACCTTGGTAGCCGCGTAGTGGATTGAGGGAACCCATTTCGTTTGGTACCTGGAAAAACGTATGTTTTGTTTTGATTTTTTGTTGAGAAGTAAACAGTAGTTGGGGATACATAACAGTTTAAGGCCTTAAATCCACTTAACAAAAAAATTGTTCTTTTGATGGGAATATAAATATCCCAAAAAGGACAGAAAATAAAAGATCGGGTGAAAATGTAAAATGCTCAAATAGTCCTTACACTAGTCATGTAATTAGTCATATCCTTACATAATGGTTAGCCTCCCTAACCAGCAGCAAACTCGGGAGTTACTCGAGCGTCATTAAGACCTATTGGGTTGCGAAGCTTAGATGATAACAAGAAAAAAATGTCATATAAAAAATTTCGTGTGACCGGTGGGTTGAGATTTTCAAAAATGTAAAAAAAAACTGTTCCATGGACATACTCGATCGCGTCAGATATTGATATCATCAATTGCCTACGTCTTCTTAAACATGAAATATGTTAATCTGACAGTTTCCATGGTGGAGGTGATCGTACGTAAGAGTTAAAAATGACAAAAAAAATATTGTCGAGCGCGTCAGATTTTTTAAGGGGGTCTTAAGTGAACCTAAAAAAAAGCTCTTATGTAATAATCTGACGATTTGATTGTGACGCAAGCTCGTAATCGTTGTTTGAAAATGCAAAAAAAAAATCGTAATTTTTTAAATACTCGACCGCGTCAGATTAAGATATATAGGTTCATCTTCATGCCCTAGGCGTAATATCTCAAAATCAGACGATTATCTGAAGGGACTTATATGCTTAATCTGACAATTATTAATATTTTTTTAAACCCATACAATGAACAAGTCAGCTTTACGTTGTATCCCGTACACAGCAGGATAGGCAGAGGGATCCTAAGGTTAAGACACTCTGATCCCCACTTTCTGTCAAATTTTGAAGGCATTGAGTGTTGAGTAGCAGCACTTAACGTCGCTATTTTGCCTCGACACCAGAGCGAAGAAATGGAAATATAAATTTAAATAAATATTTCATCTCCTGGAATGGAGATTGAACCCACAACCAGTAGGTTTTATAGTCACACTCTGTGCCACTGCGCCACGACTGGCCTCAATTTTTTTATTCGTTGAATGTAATCAATTGAAAAGCTCAAGAAATAGAATGTAAATAAAAGCGTGTATGTTTGAAATAGAATACTTATATTTATAAAAAAAACTACAAAAAACATTTCTTTTTTAAGTGTTTTTCTAAATTATCATCTTTATTGATGAGTTAGGGAGTAATAAACAAAGAAAGAGTGAGAGAGGAATAAAAATACGGAGAGAGGAATATAGGCAATTCTTAGGTACATTAAACTTAATCGATCAATTTCTATTACTTCGGCTTGTGAAATTTGTCAGATTATATATTTTACCGTTTTTTTTACAACTTTGGAGTCCTCCCCCTCCTTTTCGTCACTCTCAAATTGTCAGATGAGTGGAATATACACGATTTAGCATGTAACTAACTTACTCTACCTTAATCTGATGCGCTCGAGAATGTCCGATGATCAATTTTTTTTTACTAATCTGATCCTTTATCCTAGACGCGCGGCTATACATATGAAGCTCATATTTGGTGGAAGTACGTAACCGAGTACAAGGAATCCCCAGTATCTTAATCTGATGCGCTCGAATGACTCCACAAAGTCCCCTCTTCGCCGCCCCTACTACAAAGTCACTTTCAAGATATATTTCGGTAATAAAATGCCCACTAAGTCAATTGAGTGTTGAGACGTACTTATTCGTATTGGAAACATATATTTGTTTAGTATCATATCATATTTTTCATAAAAGTACTTTTTATCTCTAAAAAGTTTGATGTAGGTACAATTTAAAATTAGACGACTCTATTGAAAATTATTTTTCACAAAATTAAGATTTCTTATACATTTTCTACTTACTTTAGTTCCAAAGGGATTGGGCTCACTCCCATTGCCCACCCAGAAGTAAGCGTCAGGACCAGCGCCATCGTAATGTAAGTTAGGAATGTAGAATGTCTTAGCGTCTAAGACACTTATGTTCCCAGACCTGAGGCCATGAGCGAGCCGTTTGAATTCAGGTAGAACACGAGGTCTGGGAGGATCGAGGCCTGGTGGAATGAACACATCGCCG
This sequence comes from Heliconius nattereri, assembly GCA_013403645.1. Lineage (NCBI taxonomy): Eukaryota > Metazoa > Arthropoda > Insecta > Lepidoptera > Nymphalidae > Heliconius > Heliconius nattereri. The sequence goes on along the minus strand of JAAIXI010000248.1, from coordinate 6,111,338 downwards.
AAATTAACCTGTAATTAAAATAACAATTTTTAAGTACTAATACTTAAGTAACAAAAATGCTTTTTTTTTAGTTAAAGCATAAAAAAAAATACGTGGCCAGATTTGAATACTCGCCTCGTAGAACGGAGCTTAGACGCTCAGACCACTAAAGGTAGGTAACAACGTGTATAAGAATTTTGTCTAGGTGAGAACTTATGGCTTAGTTGTCACAGCGCATGGACGGTAAATGAGAGGCACGGGTCCAAATTAAACAAAAGTAATATTTTATTGAGTACTTATTATTTTAAGTTTTAAGTTTTATTATTTAAAGTTTTTAAGTGAAAATTCAAGAATGTATGTCTATATTGTATGAGTTTATTCGGTATAAATGCAAATGTAGAATTAAATAAAAATACCTAGGTATATTTAAAAGCCGAATTGCTTAATAAAATATTGTCTCTTCAATACTTTACATTTTTTGATGGCTTAAAGTTAATACCTCAAACCGGAGAAGAACCGGTGCAAGACACTCAGCGGCATTTTTTTAACCTACTTCCGTAAGGAGGAGTTGTTGGTTGGTGATCCTTGAGAAAACGACATAAGTTTTTTTTTAATAAATTTTTAGTTGTTTCCTATTTTAAATTGTTATTATTTAAATCAATTATATACAAATACTCGTTTAATTATTTGTGACAATAAAAAAAACGATCTATAATTTAAGAAATATATTTTCGAAATTTCTATTTTATTTAAATTTATCATAATGTCAAATTGCGGTAAATGTCAAATTTTGGCGGGAAGTACGCGTTGCGCGCGGCTCTAATCGATATTTTGGCTTCGGCACGCAGATACTCAGCTTTATTGTGAAATTTATTCGACATTGTATTTTATTATTTTGAAATACATATTTTGTAATTATTATTGTGATAAAAAATAATTAAAACAATAGAAAAATATAACATGCTAATTATAATTACAGTATCCAGAAAGTTAATTGACACCACATCTAATAATTAACATCATTGGCCATTCATAAAGCCTTCATTCATTGCAAGCAAGCAAGCATTCATTTATCGAAGTGAAATTAAATTTTTATATCAACATCTATTTTATAATAGAAATACAACATGTTAACATTTTCATTATCGTCATCCATCTTCAGTTCGAGGCAGTCGTGGCGCAGGGGCACAAGGATTCGACTATAAAAGCAACGATTCTCACTCGAGAGTATAAAAATATTTAATATTTTCATTTCTTCGTTCTGGTGGCTCTGGCAAAGCGCAGCGTTCAGTTCCACCAATCAAGACAAAATATCTCGAAAATTTGGTGGAGAGTGGAGAACGAAGTGTCTTTATCCCTCCGTCTACTCTGCTACATGCGGGATACAACGTGAAGCTAAAAAAACATTATATGAACTTATATCTTAGTCGAGTTAACCTTTTCCATTTTATATAAAGATGCTTAAAATCCCCGTATATTTTTCCACAATCATAATATACCACGTCTATTCGAGCGCGTTCTTTTGTCTGCCAGTTCACGGCCAAGGACTTGGATCCGGTTCGGCTTTATTATCTAAACGATTAACGCTTTTGCACACATGATGATCAGTCGTTTTATTTGTTTTAATTAAAATATTTATATGACATTATCTTAATGGTTGTAAGTTCGATTCCTATTATAGGGAAATGATTATTCTTATTTCCCAGATCTGACAAGAAGATTACTAATCTTTGAAATATAAAATGTATACAGTGTGTTTTTGTGAGCACCACGTTAAATGAAACTACAGTTTTATCTACTCTATAAAAGCTTAATACAATATATATATTTTTTGCCAAAAGTTAAAATGTTTTTTTTTCAAACAAAATAAATAATAAAATTATGGTTGAAAAATAAAACGCCATTTGTTAAGGACGACGCATGCACACTTAAGTCTATCAAAGGGTATATATAGTATAGAGTATATAAATATGTAGTAGTGTGTGTTTACGTATTAATTTCTATAGGCATGGGTTTAAAATATTTTACCCTATATGCTATTCCCGTAATAGGAGCGCCGACGCTTCCATTCTGTATATTACAAACGATTCAATATGGCGAAAGGTAACCACAAACCGTCAAAAGTTTAAAGCTTTTTTTTAACCACATTGTACCCGAGCCTTTGTTGTTTTTCTTAATAATGAAATAATATAGAAATTTATAGCGGTATATGTCACTCTTTTAAATTGTCCATGCTTAACCTAATTAGGAAATATTATTTTAAAACATTTTACAATATAAAAGTGCGACTGTAAAACAGACGGCTGTGGGTTCGATTCTCACTCGAATTCATTATTTCGGGGCAATGAATTTGTATGGCAAAGAATATTGATAGAGGTAATAAAAAAATTACCTATCATTTTTAATATTTCTGGTTTTTCTACGAATTCGTCTTTGTATACGATAGTACAATACAAAAGATAGCATGTGTTTAAATATAATAAATAGTGTTTCTATGGTACGTCTTAGAAACCAAATGATTTGACCGATTTCGATGATTCTTACATCAATCTATTTATTTATACTTTTTTAAACTAGATAATTATGTAGTTAAGCGGAGTAGGCACAGAGAGTACACTCTCTCAACTCTTCTCTCTTAAAATAACGTGTTAGACTCTTGTTCGACAATGATTAAATAGAACATTAAATTAGAAAAATCATATTACTCTCGTCACCTTCTATTGATATTGCCTTGACATATTTATTCTGAACAAGAAATAGCTTTGACTAACTTTTAGTGAGAAAGGCGTTTTTGAATTTTAATACAAGATTGACTTTAGTTTATTATAAGAATAGATAATCTCAAATACTGTAACCTTTATGTTTCGGGTCTTTTTAAATAATGTCTACACCTAATGAGAATTGAATCCACAATAACCGCGTTTATTACCACACACTTACCAAATACATCACTATTATACCTACGAGTATATTAATTTACATACTTTGACAAACTGTTTTCTAAAAAAACAAAGGAAAAGAAGAAAAAATAACTTTACGAGTTAATAAGCATAAATATAAACAAAATTTACTTACAGTAAATCTCCTGCACCACACACTTATCCACTTAATGTCTCTCAGCCGCTTGCCCGCGGGCAGACGCAGTAGGATGTCCGAGTTAGTATGCGCTGATAACACTGGAGGGTCTCTGGAAAATATTTACATTTCTTTTGTTTTACAGTTTCACACTGTATATGTAGCAGTAGCAGGGTAGCCTAGTTTTATGACACTCCACTTCCCACTTTCCACCGGATTCTGGAGGAATTGCGTGTTGAGTGGCGGAACTCAACGCTGTGTGTCTCTTCGTTACCAGAGCGAGGAATTTTAAATATTAAATATTTAATTTCCTTGAGTGGCAATTAAACCCACAACCTGTCGTGTTTACAGTCGCACGCTTGTGCCTCCGCGCTACGACTGACCTAAAATTTTATTTTTGTTGAAGATAATGATAATTAGAAATGTAACATATTTTTTATTGGACCTCAACTAATTTACCACTGGGTTACTTAAGTTAAATACCTTAGACATGACAAGAATCTGCACAAGAAACTCAGCCGAACTTTTGAGTTGGATTTACCACAAAATTTTCTCTACCAAAGGCAAGATGGAAGAATGAAGCTTAAATATAAAATCTCCATAAACATTCAATTCTATTCAAAGAAGTTGGAAAGTTTCCAACTAACCTTAGGTGATAGTCTTGAACTTAAACCTAAATTGGGTGTATATTTATTTACATGTATAGCTGTGTCCTTGGCCTAGATTATGTCTAGATTTGAGTGTACAACTATAACATAGGTAAACTGAAAGTATAGAGTTGAAGGTAATTAGTAGGTTTGATTTTTGATCTTCAAAATTAGTTTTTTATTGGATCTCATTATAGTATGCATTCTCCTATTGTGTAGCATTATTTTCTTTTTATTATACAGCCTCCATCTTAATTGTTCTCCATACAATGTGACATTGGTTCGGAACGTCATAATCAAATAAAAAAAACAAGAAATATAAATATTAAGCGTATTTACTTATAGCCCGTATATAAATACATATTTGATGAAATGCAATAAATCGTAATTTCTTCTTGAAGATGGAACTAAGACACTCAAGTGTACATTGTAAGGCATTATTTCTAATTCCAGTAAAGCAATGAGAGCACATAGCGAGTCTGTTTGTGCTAAGAAAGATAAATACAAGGGTTGTTGGTCCATTCTGCTTTGTGTTTTACTTGGGGAGTACTGAAGTGATTATACGTTTTAAAATAGATGTGTTTGAGGTAATTCTGGGTTCAAATTTGACTAAGGGAAATGTATAAGTGTACATTTTTTTTAGCATAGTAGAGAGAAGGAACCTGGGAGCCTAGTGTTAAGACACTTCCGTTCGCCATTTTCCACCTAGGCATTCATTACCAGATCTCGTTTCATTCATCCAAATTCACTCTCGTTTCAAAGATGACATTCTTTCGAGTCGAAACCAACAGCAATCCTGCTTATAGTCACAAGTAGGTATACTATATATTTTAATAGATGACGAGTTTAAACTTGCTTTAAAATAGATCGTACCTTAACAATTACGAGTATTTCTGTATTTCGCCCAAATTCTAGTCATTGTCTGTTGAGTGGCGGAACTCAACGCCGCGCCTTGTGTTTTAAAGTTGAAAATAATTAATTTTCCAAGTCAGAATTTGACTTCAACAAAACACAATGTTTCTTTTAAAAAATGTCGAAATACTACAATATATGTAACAAGCGTAAAAATAAAATCTAGGACGCACGAGTTCAATCTAGGACACATCGTTGTCGTCATTAAAAAGTTCCTTATACATACACACAAACGAGTAATATTTTATTTCCATTTAAAGTTATTTTATTGTAATGGCAGCATTAATTTTCCGGATTCGTTTTCATATTATAGGCAAATGGATTGCAGGTTCATAAGCCTAGCAGTTATAAACGTTGAATTTAGAGTGCACATTTTTGTTAAAATAAAACAAGGAAAAAATATTTAAATCGAATGATTTTATGAGATGTTTGTAGAATTGATTCAACCTTACTTAATTTTCTGTCAATTTAGAATTTTGTAATAACCTATAACCTTGCCCCACAGAGTAAATATAGAGTAAGTACATAAGATGAAAACTTCGGTGTAGAACACGGTGTATCCCGCACACAGTAGGGTAGGCAGAGGGAACCTAGTGTTGAAGCGCTCTGTTCCCCATTCTCCGCCGAATTCTAGAGGCGTGTTGAGTGGTGAAACTCAACGCCACGTTTTGCCTCGACACCAGAGCGAAAAAATGAAAATATTAAATATTTCATTTCCTTGAGTGGATATCAAAATCACCTATCGCATTTACAGATACACGCTTGGGCCTGACCCTGGGCCACGACTGGCCTCAGTATGTTTCTTGTATGTATATTTGGTTAGTCTGTGCAATCTATTATTAAATATTAATTCAAAATTGTAACACGCTAATAAAAATGGGGCAAAAGCGTGACGGTCGTGGGTTCGTTTCTCATTCAGGGGAATGAATTATTTAATGTAATTCCCTTGCTCTGGCAACGAGCGCGGCCTGAGTTTCGCTACACTTAACCCTTCAAAAATCCGGCGGTACCTTGCTATATACGGGATACAGCGTAAAGTTTAAAAAAAGCAATGAAAAAAGGTTTACAAAAGCCATAATATCGTGACATTAAACTGTAATTTTAATTTCCCTTTAATAATAGGTTTCATAGAAATGATATCACCACAAGCCTTTTAGATAAATGTATAGATAGGTGTTGTTGATAGATAATAAAATACAGTAACCAAGCAATTATATTTCGATTTTTAAAATATAATAAAAAAAACTATTTGAAAGTAGGTAAATTAAGTAATACATGAAAAATTATATATAAATATATAATTACAAATTAAATTATCTTGCAAAATCAGAACAAAGGTTACCTAGAAATTCTGTCCCTCACTCGCTGTCTAATTTTTGGAGACATGCATGCATTTGCACCCTTGTCTATCGATGTTATTCCTATTGCGCTTAAGGACTATTTTCTTATATAAGTGTATGAATAACATTTAAAAAAAAATAAAAAGAATTATTTTTTTTTCCAAAAACTCCCTCCACTCACCGACTAACATAATCCTCAGGATACGGCACTAGGGTACCTTCAGGTGATGGCTGGGGGGTGTTGCCCACCCAGAAGTACGCGTCTGGACCTGTACCGTCGTAGGCGAAGCCTCGGACATACACCTGTTGAGGTGTAATTAAACATTATTTGTTATATTAATTTACATTGTGTTTGCATTGTATCCTGCATATAGCAGGGTAGGCAGACAGACAGACCTTAGTGTTAAGAAATTCCATTCCCCACTTTCCGTTGAATTTTTCGAGGTATTGCGTGTTGAGTTGCGGAACTCAACGCCGCCTTTTAATTACATAGTTCATTTTGTATAACATACCGTGCTCTCATCGACGGCGTACACTGTACCGCGAATACCGTGGGCGTATTGGGTGAGACGACCGATTACTCTGCCATAGTAGGGCTCTGGCCGTCTTGATGCGGTTATATCTGGGAACAATGAGATTTTTTTTACTAAATATTGTAAAAACTGGAATTAATGTCACCACTTTCACGCAAAGACAAATGATTTTATGCACCCTCTGCCTACCCAGCTAAACGCTGGATACATTGTGAAGCTAAACAAAAACAACCTCCTTTGGATTTTTCATTGGTTAATGAAAAGTCTTTAATAATTAAAATACAAAGTAAAATTTACATAAAACTATTTATACCAGATCTACTAGATGCGGCTCTAACCTTATGACCTATAACGGAATGTCGAGATCGTTTTAATGGAAAAATTAAAAGTTAGTCCTTTTATGAGGGCAGGAGTAAAGGACGCAGCTCTTATAGCCCTCTCGAGTTATATAGAAACTGATACGCTAGAACACGTGGAAACTCTCATTCAGTTATAGTTAGGAAATTAATATAATATTAACGTTATAGTTAGGAAATTAATATCAATGAAATCTATATCTATACTAGTATTATAAAGATAATTTTTGGTTTGTTGACAACGCTTATCTCAAAAACTACTGGTTTGTTTGTTTTTGTTTGAAAAATTCAAATAGGATTGATGATTTATCCGCGATCCGTTATCTGTAATCCGTGATCCGCAATCCATAATTTAAAATAGCTCTTCATTAATTTATACTCATCAATCAATTCTTAATAGAAATAAAATCAGCTTCACGCTGTATCCCGCACGCAGCAGGTTGGCAAGAGGCATCCCTAGTGTTAAGCCGAATTCTGAAGGCATTGCGAGTTGAGTGGCGGAACTCAAAGCCGCGGTATGCCACGACACCAGATTGAAAAAATGAAATATAAATTTAAATAAATGTTTAATTTCCTCGAGTATGAATCAAACCCAAAATCAAATGTTAATCCGCAATCTGTAATCCATATTACTTAATTCATCACATTCCTCAATCCATAGTCTGTAATCTATAATCCTTAATCACCATACTATGGTATGGTTCATCATCGTCATCATCAAATCTTATACGATCTGGCCACGGAAAAAAGTTATAAAGCTTAAAAACCGTTGGCACCCTGAGCCCTATTCTAACGCAGTCTTCATCCTAGATAGAAGCTGGTAAAATATATAACCAAAACTATATGTATTCTGTTCCGCCATTCAACATACAACATTTTGAAAATTGGGCAGAGAGTGAGTAAATAAATCAAATAAATATAAAATAAGTATCCTGCATACAGTGGGGTAGACAGAGGAAACCTAGTGTAAAGACACTCCGTTCCCCACTTTCGTGATTTTTTCGAAATATTGCGTTTTGAGTGGCTTTTGCCTTGGTGCCAGAACGAAATAATGAAAATATTCATAAATAATAATTCATACCCTCAAGTGGGGATCGGAACCCACAACTGACACGTTACAGTCAAACCCATGTGCCCCTGTGCAACGACGGCTACAAGTTGGGAATAAAGTGTCTTAATAATATCAGGCTTCCTTTGCATATAAGAATATTTTTAATATGCTTGTATTGAAAACTTTACATTGTTGTATCAAACAATAAAAATCTACTATAGAACTAGCGTCATTTTAGATAGTTTTAAAATATTTCTAAACTTTAAAACTTTAAGCAGGAAAAATGAAATCTGAAACAGGATGCAGATATACTTTTAATAGAAAGAGACTTATCTTCTTAAAGTAAACGTATTAGAATAATCTCTAATATAAGTAGATAGAAGTAGTTTTATATTCAAGAAATATTAAATTGAAAAACTATTATAAAAAATAATATTTCTGAGTAATATACTCACATACACTCATAACCATTGCATAAGTACAAATCATCAAACATTTCTAAATGTTCTAACTTAAATTTCTACATTTTTTACTTTTCGCCTTGAAGACTTTTCAGAACTTAACGCCGCAAATCTTTATTAATTTTAGCTTGATACCTCGACGCGAGCTGTAGATTAATGTTCTTGCCAGACAAACAAACCTAAAATTGTGAAGGGTTTTTGTTTTTTATTTTGACGTACATACGGGACCCTAAAAAAGAAAAAAACTACTTTACAATAAGGGGAAAGCGGAAACTCGAATCACTTGTAGCAACATACTCCCTGACCAACCCATAATAAAAATAAATTATCCAAAACAAGAAATATCCTCGCCCAGTCTTATCACCACCAAACATGCACACATACAAAATATAATCTAGCAAAATGATCGTTTAGGCGTTCACATTATGATTACAGCGGCATATTTATCTAATAACCGGCAGGCATCCCCCGTTAAGGGATGTTTAGATTGACGTGTCTCGCCCCCCGTTTTAGTGAGGGGATCCGTAGGGTTGTCCTTTCAGGAAATGGGAAAAGTTTTATAAATATTATTGTATCTTTCATAAATAGAGATAGATTGAAATTGTTGATTATGTTTAGGTTTTAGCTTCACTCTGCATCCCGGTTATAGCAGGGTAGGCAGAGAAAATCTATTTAAGTTAAGTTAGTTAGTTAGTTAAGAGAGAGAGTTAAGAGAATAACTTATAAATTGTCGCAACTCAACGCCGCTCTTTTTTAGAGCGACAAAATTAAAATAATTCAGTCCAGCGAGTGACTATTAGATAGTAGTACCTACTGTATATAAAAATATATTTTTAATTCCTGTAATCGAACCCGCGCCTTTCAACCCTATCCCACCCTCGCTAGTCCCAGCACCCCCGACACGTTCACGTAATACAGTTTCGCCCCCGCATTTCGATACTCATTTGTATCTTAGACGGGTATACTACGGATATTGAAATCTAAAATAGAGGATTAAATATATACGAAACATTTTTTTAGCTTTACGCTGTATGTATTTCCGCATATAGTAGGTTAGGCTGAGCCTAGTGTTAGGACACTCCGTTCCCTACTTTCTACTGAAATTTAGAGACATCGCTTGTTGAGTCGCTACACTACACACTACATTCCCAATGCTTATAAATCAGGAATACATACGGGAAAAAACGGGAAACCGCTTCTCTGTATAAATATAGACCAAACGACAATATATCCTCAAATAAACATATATAAATAAATAAAGATATAAATATATCTGTACTTAAAAATAAAGGGTTAAAAATATTCCACTACGACGACAAGTGCTAACGTCTTAACGCCCACTGAGTGTGGGCGGTTCAAATATCACACGACTATCTAAGAGATATTTAAGAGAATGTCACTCGCCTACATCTCTATCAATAGAAGATTAAGTTATATTACTTTAGCTTCTTCTAGCTTCACGCTGTATCCTGCATACAGCAGTGTAGGCAGAGAGAGTCTAGTGTTAAGACACTCCATTTCCAACCCTCCACCCAATTTTCGGCTTAAAATGTAAATTTACAATCTTATTATTCGCCAATAGCCTTTCATACTAAAAATCCGAAACCCTTGAAATCCCAATATTATGTGGTCTTACATTACATTTTGTATCCTCGCATTTTATTTTGTAATGGAATAAAATGAAACGTCTTAAAGAAGATATAAACGTTTTGTATTCGAAACGTCAGTTATAAAACTCTAGTGGTTTGAGTGTGCCTATTTCAAATTTAAATGTATTGAACTTGAAATAGGAATACTATAAAATATTTCACAAACTTAAAAAAATATTTTAAAATAAATAAGGCGGTCTAATTGCTAATAGCAATCTCTGATAGACAAACTTTGAAGAGAGGAATTTAGTCTCAGGATATTACATTAGATCCTCGGCATTCCTTGGGCAAATTTAGAACGTTTAAAAGTTAAAAGTGAGTTGATTAATTAAATCCTTCAGATAGAAGAATATCATTTGATTTTTATTCAAAAGGAATGTAACTATGGTATCTCACGAAAACAACAGCTTTTCAGGTTTTCATCTAATCCCCAAACTCAAAAAGCCACCCCCTTCAATTGTCATAAAGTATAGTCTACACTTATATTTCAAAGCTTAGGTCGCTAGTAATTAATATCGACCAGTGAGTTATTAGCAAATCGAATCCATAACCATCTAAACAACTCTTAGTTATTTTTATTTGACCACGCGGGTCAATCCGCATGTAAAAGCTAGTATTATATATAATCCCTCAAAACATTTCCTTCAAAATTAGTATGCATCTGACGTAGAGCGTACGACAAAATTTATTTCTCAACACACACACGTCTCACGCCCCCTCTATCAAAACGCCAAATGGAATTTGATGAAAATTTAAAAAATAATTTTCTGTTTCTTAAAGTGAATTATTTATAAAATTTATATAAATAAAATTTTGTTAAAAAATAAACTAAAATTAACAAACTTTTCTACACCAAGTACTACAAGTGCTTTTATAACATGGGCCTATAATCCTAATAAACTATTGGGCTTGTTTATTTTCTTTTTAGTTTTATGCAACTAGTTGTTTTAAGGTAATCAGTTAATTTTTCCCAACTGCTAAGGAAGTGTCTTATTGCTATATTTCTATAGTTTCACGTATATAGCAGAGTAGGCAGAGGGAACCAATGTTAAGACATTCCGTTCAGGGAGTCAATTTTCTAGAAATGTCTCGAGAGAGAAACTTTGAGTTCCGCCACTCAACACACAATGGTGTGTTGAGTGGCGGAACTCAACGTCGTGCTATATCTTGTTACCAGGACGAGGAAATGCAAATAATTAATTCCACCGAGTGAGAATTGAACCTACAATAGTTGTGTTTACATTAAAAGATTGTCCCACTGAGGCATAAAATTTATATTTTATATATTACACTTTTATAACTGGACGTTGATTATTATGCAAAGAAAAAAACCAGTTGATGTAATCCGAATAAGTTGTACAAACATTCGTAATGATTGCGAAAGTTGTTATTAGAGAATCGTGAGACTTGCGGAGTGGTCTTACGTTATATAACTAGCGTGTTGCAGTAGGTTTAATTATATTATTTTTTAAATGTACTTAATAAATTTATGTTAGTAATTTGTTAATAGTATAAAAAAATTGAGCAAAAAGGTTTTATTCCAGCATAATAATCACAATAATAATTTCTTCTATAAGTGAAATCTCTAGAAAAGATAAACAGCCCTTGTCAGTACCTATCTACGTAGTTACGTTATTTTACGCTATTTGCTTAGTGAACTCATATCTGTCCTTGACACAACGGAATATTCCGCAAATATATCGAAACGGATATGTTTGGTTATTTTTTAGCCGCACACTGTATTCTGCATATATAGCAGTGCAGGCAGTGGGAATCTAGTCTTAAAACACTCCGTTTCCTACTTTCACCAAATTTAAGCGACCGGCCCTCATTTTGGTTACAGGCCAAAGTGCGTCGTTGAGTTTTCCATCATTCAACACTAGATGTCTCGAAAATTGGGCAGAAAGGGGAAAGTAGAGTGTTTTAACACCAGGGTTCGCATTGCCTACTTTAGCTATAGGTTGCTTTTACTGCGATAAAATATTGCTAGTAACTACTACGCACACGTAGTGGGTAAGTACTAACGTGACGAAAAAAAACACTCATACACATTTTAATTTGAGTAAAACCTACTTTTCGAATAATATGGCGGCACATGCGCATGTTACATTTTTTATTTCTTTATTGATCGAGTTTAAAGTTATTGGGGCCATAAGATGGGTATGAAGTATAAACGTTAGTGATTGGGCCGTGTGTGTATAGGAAATGTGAAGAAGACTTATGCAGAAGTGCATTAAACTGTATATTAGAATTCTTTGCTATTTACTAATAAGAAATATTATTTCTTAGGTTATATCAATAGGTACGAGGAATGGGAAAAACCGACTTTTAAATATCCATTATAATGATATTAAAAGAGCGACATTGAGTTCCGCCACTCTTTACGTAATGTCTCGGATATTGGGTGGTGACTGAAGGACGGAGGGTCTCTATTCTAGGTTTTCTCTGCCTATCCTGCTTTATCAGGATATAGCGTAAAATAGCTTCACAAAATAACTACCGTCACAACTTAAAAAAATCGATCAAATTCATTTGATTCATTCAATTCATTTCAACCCCTTAAGAAAAGTTAAACAGGGTTATATTTTCGCAAATATCCCAGTTTCCCTTGTTGCTAGAATTATTTATAAGCCCGCCTATTGAATTTTGACATAATAACGTATAACCCACCCCTAATCCTTTTACGTTTTGAGACGAGTGTGCCGTACGCGAGATCGATGGGGATGGCTGTGAGGTAACACAGACTTGAATGGAAACTACGTTATATTTTAATAAGCAAAGTGTACGTGATTTAATAGGTATTTGGTAAGATATTTTATTTAAGGAATATATTTTTTTGTATTATAATGAATATGTATAATGAAGCGCGGCGTTGAGTTCCGTACTATATATGTACTTGTGCACAAAAGGCGTAGGGCTGCTTTTCTTTGTATCTTATTAACATCCTCCGAAAAATCCCAATCCTATCCTATAATGAATCCTAGACGTTGCAGAACCCAATGCTTTTATTGGTTTTTAACATTACTTTTTAGTTCATTAGTCCATACAAAACATTATCTAGTTCATCCCTATACCCTGGTATTACTTCCCCATGCTCATTGTGTGGACCCCTCTATCCACTTCAATGGCTGCGTCATGGCAACCCTGTTGCACTTATATCTAGTGCTGGCTCTATGTGGAAATTACTTTTTGTTTTAAAAAAAAATATGTTACAATAGATATAATTTCCGACTTGTTATTTCTGAGACGAGACTTTTACCACACTAGAATATTTATTTAAGGCCGTCGTGACGCAAGGACCACCCGAAGGGAGAGGTGCGGCTGCAAAGGGGACGGTTGTGGGTTCGATTTCCACTCACACATACATACATATTTCTATATTTAATATTTCCATTTCCTCCCTTTGCTAACAAGGCAAAGGCGTTAAAAGTTCTGCCACTCAACATGCAATGCTTCAAGAATTCGGCGGAAAATGGGAATGTCTTAATGAGCACGTAGTGTTAACAGGATGGAGGATGAAGGATTGAAGGATACAGTGTGAAACTAAAATATTTTGTTGCTACGCTGAATCCCGCGCATAGCAATCATCATAGGTAGCATCATAGTAGGCAAAGGGAACCTGCGGTACTTGTGTTAAGCTGTGAACAAGGGAATTAATGTAAGCACTTAGTGCTACCAGTATCAGGACATTCCATTTCTTACTTTTCATCTCATTGCGTGTTGAGTAGCAGACCTCAAAGCCGCTCTGTGTCATATCACCGGAACGAAGAAATTCAAATAATTCATTCGTTCAAGTGAAAATTGAATTCATAGCCGTCGCGTTTACAGTCAGACGCTGTGCCGCTGCGCTACAATAGCCTTTAAATAAATAAAGAAACAGACAAACAATAAACACGATAATAATAATAAAAAGGAATATGTGTTGATGTCTTTTTGTGAAGATATAATATATACTTAATTTTGGAAACATAAAACAGTTAGCACACCAATATCTATTCTACTTTAGTCCACTCTAAGAAGATTGGCGTAAATCCCTTCGCATTATGTTAACGATCGGGATGAGAACCCCCACCTACTCAGCAAGATGTATTACTTGGGGTGCATAGGGAATTCTATTAGGAAACTTTGATAGACCCCAGTATTCAAATTAACATTTATAAAGTGTTTGGATTTATTCAAGGTATTTTTTCTTAAAAAACAACGTCTGACTGTTAATGCGACCTTTGTGTGGTTTGATTCCCGTCTGGGGCAACGAATTATTTGCATTTTGTCATAAGAATCGGATGTCTAGGACTAGATTGCCTCTGCCTACCCTTGCTATATGTGGAATACAGCTTGAAGCTAACAAAAAAAATTCTCCGAAGACTCTTATACATGTACCTAAGCAAATATGTACATATTTTTTTTAATCAAGTAAAAGCCACCTAATAAACAAGTGGAAATGAACGGAACAGGAACACCGTTCTAGCAATAAAGTAATTGATTTTTAGCGAATCCACAGGGGGTCTAATACTGTAATCTCAGCAAAGCCCTCCTCTAGGGATCGTTTACATCAATACTTGTTAATAAAATTATTTTGTTAGCTTTTGCTTTATCTTGCATAGCAGGATTTGCAGAGAGGACTTAGTGTCAAGACACTCTGTTCTACGCTTTGCAATCGAAGTAAAATCATTATCTTTAGCGAAGCTTAATGCCGCCGCGTTTTGTCTTGTCCGAGTGGGAAAATGTAAATACTTCATTCTCCAGAGTAAAGAACCATAATTACGTATGATCATGTATTTTTCTGTCAATCATAATTAATTTCTTGAAAATACCAGAATGTTAGGAGGACTAGCGATGACACCGTGAAAATGAAGAACGTGCTGAGGTGGTAGGGACACGAAATTATGAAGAAAGATAAGGCATGGGGGCACAACCTGATGGCAAGATGCAGAGCTCTCTTTTCTCTCTGTATGCACTCCTCAGTTGATCTTCGAGAGCAACATCGAAGCCGTTTCTCCGTCTGCACCTCGTGAATGCCCGTCAGGCCTTGTTACATGCAACCCGTAGAACTGCAATTTCGGGCTTCCACCAGTAAACTTGACAAGGCAATGGACCTCGCCGGGTTCTTGGCATGGCTGCATCACATATCGCCATCATGGTATCACGCATTCGATTCGCCGATTCGTCGACGCTTAAGCGAGTAACCTCCATTGTCTCCGTAGTGCACCAATTCGCCACAATAGCCGCCTCTTTGACCAATTCTAGGGTGAGCCGACCAAGAGCCCATCTCGGCAATCTTCGAAATGCGCCCATAGGCCGCGCAACCAGAACTGGTTGCGTGGTGACCTCGAACCTAATGTATCGATGGTCCGACAAAGCTTCTACCTCTGTCTCAACCCTCCAATTTGCCACGTTAGGTACGACAGATGGTGTGGCAAATGAGAGATCTACCACAGAACCTCCGTTGTGTCTTACGCAAGTCCACTCCCTCCCCACATTGAGCAGAGACAGCCCCGAAAGTAAAGCCCATACTTGAACCGCTTCCCCCTTGCTATTTGATGTGGGGTTCCCCCACGCTCGAGACTTGGCATTGAAGTCGCCAAGGACCAATAATCTACCAATGACCAGGCTCTAATTCCGCCAGACTGCTATTCGGGGAAAAGTATAACCCCACGATTGCATACTCTCGCCACTCTGCCACAATATAACCCAAACCCCTTTCTAAAGTTGCGAGGGGAGTCGCGGAAGCATTTCCAGATACGACCGCAACAGAGCCATCCAGATCACCAGTCCAGCGAGTATTATTAGGGATAAAATACGGCTCACATACTACGGCAATGTCGATGTGCCACTACATCATGGATTGCATCATTAGATAGCGCAGGAGCGCTCCAGCAGAGTGATTGATGTTCGTCTGCAAAAAGTGTATGGGATGTCTATCCATTATGACATAACACTATCCTCCTGGCCCTGACAGCCGCCGTCTCTATGAGAGACCTCAATGCCTATAGCCTCTGTTTCTTTAAGTGCCGGTGGCCAACAGTCTGCACTACCCATAATGTGCTCAGCTGGCATTTTAGCGTCCGTGCATACCATGCACCGTGGTTCGGCTCGACACGTGTGGAATTTATGACCCTCACAGCCACAACGGAAGCATAGATGCTCCCTAACAACTGCTGAGGGACACCTGGTGTGACCCAACGACAGGCATTTGTAGCAGCGCATAGGTCGCTCTTTAAGCACCTGGACCTCAGCAGAGCTCCACCCCACCAAGATCCATCCCTTCTCCACAATGATTTTTGCCGAATCGTACGGGCATCGCACCACAGCTGACATCATTGTTCTGGGGCCAAGGCTAACTCTGAAATAGTAATGGAGTTGACTGAACAGCCGCCAGTATTTGCAACGGCATTTATCACTTTCTCTTTAGTTACTGAATCATCTAGACCCACTAATCTCAATGAATCGTTTTTAACGGGCCTAGTAACTACCGCCACCCCCTCTAAAACCACTCGTAGCCGCTCAGCTAACATATCGGCCTGTTCCGATGAATGTGCAGACCATAGCTCTAGTAGCCGGGCACCTGACATTGCCTGACGCACCGTTAAACCTTCAGTGATGCCCAGCTGCACTAGATTAACGCTCTGCTGCGCTCTTTCTAGGGCCTGGGCATAAGAGACCCCTTTCGCAACAGCCTCTGTCGTTATGGTGATCATAACCGCCATGGCGCGAGGTTGCTTAGCCACTTTAGGTCTGCGCGGCTGCCTCTTCGCAATTGTTACCGTCGTTGCCTTTACTAATTAGGGGTTTGTAGTGGATTTTTTACCCTTCCTAACCACAGCAATCCAAGATCCACCCTCAACTTCCATATCCTCCGCAACAGCGACCTGAGATATGTTGCAGGTCCCAGAGTCTGGCTGTGGGCCAGTCAATGGCACATCTTCTCTAACAGTTGGAGCTTTAGTCTTTTGTCACTTTTTTCTATCCCTGACATCGCTAACCGTTTCCGTTTCTTTCGTGGTTGCCACTGATGCCATTCGTTGTCGTCGCTCATGAGCTAGAGGGGGACGCAAGGGTCTGGCCGGCGATAGGCGGTCTTCAATACCGGCAAAGCGGGCATCGATCATAGTTCCTACAGAGCTAACTATACTGCTCTTTAGTGCTTCGAGCGCATCTTCACCGACATTGAGAGCCGACGCTTGTACAGTCGCTGGCGAATTTGGTGCGTCCGCATGAGTTTATCTCAAATTCTGTTCCTCCTTGGAGTGGTCCTGTAACTCGGATCTCAGTTTTTTTACCTCCGCAGTGAGACGCTGATTTTCCTTACGGACACGACAAATTTCTTCACTCTCAGTACGAGAAACAAGTGCTTCTATTATTTCTGTGAAGGCTGCTGCAGCTTCCTTAAGTTTACGCACGTAGGTGCCCTTAAGGTCGCCCGACTTCGTCGCTACCTCTAGTATGGAAGCCGCCCGTTGACCGGCGTACATGCGCAGCTCTTCAGCTGAAAACAGTGAGGCATCTCTTCTACCGTCCACCTCCAAGACATTATCCGCATCCGATGTCTGGGCAGATCTATTTTGCTGTGATACCCAGTCCGATAGATTCCTCTCGAAATCGTACACTTCTTCGCGTACTTTTTACACGCGCTGTCTCTGTTCTTTACGCGCGCGTGTTATTCCAAAGCCACGGGTTTTTGGCGGCCGACCTCTTCTGGCCGTGTGACATTTAGCACCAGGTACTGCCTCGGTATCCGTTCCAGAATCATTCTTATCAGACTGTCGCTTACGCCGCATACACGACACTGTTCCTGAATCCGAAGCGGACTCCTTAACTCCCACATCACCTTCATTAGTTGTTTTTTTTTAGCCGGTACCCTGGCGGGACCAGCAATAGCGACTGATCATCCCATCAGCCACGGAACCCTCGCGCTGCATCGCCGCTTGGGTTGGGGTAATTTTTTATAGAGGTTGTCTTCCTCGCAGTCCGGCCGGTAAAGGCAAACCCTCGGTTCCACTCATGATTACGAGACATGACCGCAACCACACGTGGAATTCCGATGCGACAAGCGCGTCTGGAGCTTCTGGCGGGCTTAAACAGGGATCCGTGGGGACGCCCTTACCTCGCTGCACGACAGAAATTGCGAGTCACTAGTACCCCACTGACAGAGACCTTATCTCCAGTCTTTCTACAACACATTATTGGAGAGTTGTTCCCGGAGCCATCTGAGTTCATTAATCCTACAATGGCCCCTCTCCCAGTACAAGAGGAAGAAGTGGTAGCGCCGCCTATTACCAAAGAGGAAATGAAAACGGCTTAGTAGACTAAGAGCCAAAAAAACCGCCCCAGGACCAGATGATGTTCCGGGTAAAGTACTCAGTATTGCCCTGGAGTACCTTGCCAATAATCTTCGGGTATTATTTGACCAGTGCCTCCCATCTGGTCAGTTCCCGAAGATTTGGAAAGAGGGAAAGTTATGCTTGTTGCGCAAGGGAGGTCGACCTGTGGACTCACCTTCCGCATACAGGCCGATAGTGCTGCTGAACGAGACGGGTAAGATCTTGGAGAAGATCGTTGCTGCCCATCTTAGTCGCCATCTAGAAGAGGTAGGCCCGGGTCTTTCAGAGGATCAGTTCGGGTTCAGGGCCGGTCGTTCAACAATCGACGCTCTGAGCACCCTGAAGACTCGGTCATTGACTGCGACGGCAGAGGGAGATGTTCTGCTAGCCGTATCGCTAGTGGTCAATGCCTTTAATAGCCTGCCGTTCGAGACTCTACGAGAGGCGCTTCATTACCATGGAGTGCCTCTCTATCTCCGGCGGCTATTGAATGACTACCTTCAAGATAGAGTGGTGATATGGGCGGGTGGGGACAGACAAATCGGCCTCCGAAGAATTGGTTGCGGGGTTCCACAGGGGTCAGTTTTAGGCCCGATACTGTGGAACCTTGGGTATGATTGGCTCCTACGCTGTCGCTTGCCTCCCGGGATGAGTGTTATTTGTTATGCTGATGACACGCTCGTCACTACCCGGGGCGTAAATTTTAATCAAGCGGCACGTTTGGCTGAAGTCGGCATTCACCGCGTTGTTGACTGTATTGAAGCGTTGGGCCTCAAAATTTCAAATTCCAAGACGGAGGCACTACTGTTCCATGGCCCACGTAAGGGACCTCCTCGTGGGGCTACCCTACGCATCCAAGAGCAAGAGGTGGAGGTGCGGGCTACAATGAAATATTTAGGCCTGATCCTCGATGGTCGATGGTCTTTTGCGTCACACTTCGCCCAACTTGTGCCGAAGTTGGTAAACACCGCCGGAGCCCTTGGCAAATTGCTGCCAAATATCGGAGGGCCAGATTCTCCATGCCGACAGCTTTATGTCGGCGTGTTGAGATCTATGGCACTATACGGTGCACCCGTGTGGGCGGACTCTCTTACTGCTCGTAATAAGGCCCAATTGCGGAAAGCGCAGCGGGTCATAGCAGTGAGAGCGGTTAGGGCTTACCGTACGGTGTCATGGACGGCGGCTACTCTCCTGGCAGGTGAACCTCCCTGGAATTTGCAAGCTGAATTACTTGCTAAAGTGCACACATTCCGCACGAGTGGGCGGTCGCGACGTGAACGACCATCGACGGAGGATATCGTGCGGATCAGGAGAAGAGCAGACGAAGCCCTGATCCAACGATGGAAACTGGACCTCGAATGCCCGGCGGCAGGCATAGCGACAGTAGAAGCTATTCGCCCGCATTTAGATCGATGGTTACGAAGGAGCTTTGGGACACTGACGTTCAGATTGGTGCAGGTATTGACGGGGCATGGTTGCTTTGGCAAATACCTGCACCAGATTGTACGTCGAGAGCTGTCACCAGCATGCTACGAATGTAGTGCACCCGTCGACTCAGCCCATCATACCCTGGCTGAATGTCCTGCTTGGGCACCGCAACGCCACACCCTGATGGCCGTTGTGGGTGGAGACCTCTCACTATCCAGTGTGGTGGGAGCCATGCTGGATAGTGAGAGGAACTGGTCTGCTGTGACTTCCTTTTGTGCATCTGTTATGGCACTAAAGGAGGCCGCGGAGCGGGTACGCGAGTCCAGCGCGAATGCAGACCCGCTTCGCCGTCGGATACCAAGGGGTAGAAGAAGGCAGTATGCGCATTTCCTACTCCCTTTACCCTAGACGAAGCAGTAGCTAACTCACCGAGGTTGCGGAATCCCCCAAGGTAATGGTGGCTCGTAGTTTGCGGGCCTGCCACCGAGGCGTCGCAGTGGCATGCGCGAGCGATCCTGCGGTGTCTCTATATTGGTGGAGCAGTTTCGCTGGGTTTTAGTGGGTAGTATCGGTCTTCTTTGCCATGAGTCCCACAGTACCATCCTTGTACGGATGGTCTGCGCAAAAGCATTTCCCAGCGTCAAAAAAAAAAAAAAAAAA